>PVJN01014017.1:0-47602 GCA_004026805.1 Lasiurus borealis | reverse complement strand
GAGCCAATGCACCTAAATCAATCAACATCTAATCCCAGGAATTCGCAGTCCTCCGCTCCTGGCAACAGCATCGCATGCTACCACTTTCTTCCAGGGGCCGCTGTACTGTTGCCTATATTTTTGAGAGATAATCTCCATCTATTTCCCGCTTTGGTTTATCTGCGCATTCCTCAAAAATAACTTCCTATATTTAGGCCTCGAAAATGCTTGTATAAGTCCCCTTTACAAGTACGTATCAATTTAGCTTCATCTGTAAGCAGGGAACGAAACCAACTTCTCATAGTCCCAATTCCCAGGCAAACATCATCTAATATAAGCTTTAAAAATATCACCCAGAGGAAAGGGTGTAAATTACTGAAAAAATAACTTGAAAGCTTTTGGAGAAAGGCTTAAAAAAAAAAAAAAAGGAAAAGAAAATCCCAGTGATCATATAATGTGAATTATTTCTTCTCCTTATTGTATTACTAAGAGACAGAGGAATATATTATCATGAAAACAATTGGCTTGATGACTGGAACAAAGAATGAGTGCAAGAAAGAGAGAATGCTGCTTGGGGAGGGAAAGCATTAAAGGAAGAATTCCCTCAACCCCTGATTTGGGGATTGGCTTTATCTAATAACTTCAAGTATCAGAAAAAGAGTCGATGCAAACAAATCTCCAAAGCTGCAGAAAATACAATATTTTTTTTTCCCAGACAGTGAGCCACTACCCGCAGAGATAAATAGCATACAGATTGGGGAGACTGTGTAACTAGGCAGAAAATCAGGAGATAGATTTCAATAGAGAGGAGTGCCAGGAATTTATGGAAAAGCCAAAAATATACAAATAGGGCTCAGAGCTCTATATATCAGTGAGACCCAGGCCTGCGGGTTCTGAAACTATTCATGTCATTGACCCAATGGGCCCATGTTCCACAAAAGACCAATAAGCTATTGGAAACCGTCTTGGAAGGGATTGGAAACAACACACAACATGTTATTGTACTGTTGTCCGAACTGTCTTCATGTCTGCTGGTAAGTGTTTCTCAAGAGAGATGTGTGTGAAGTTACAGGGCCACTAACTCAATATGCACAGGGGCAGGCGGATCATATAAATGACACAAGTGGTGGCTGCAGGAATCTGTGCACATCACTTTGCAAGGTGGAGGCTCTTCCCAAACCCAGCCCCTTGTTGCTCTGCAGAACCAGTCTCATGCTGCCAGCTCTTCTGATTTTTTTCCCCCAGAGATCACATATTCAGTTGGGAAATCTCTTATTTTCCAACTGTTGACAATTAATTCCAATGTACAACACACACACACACACACACACACACACACACACACGCACAAAACCTAAGCTGTATGGGCCAAAACAAAACAGGTCTCTAGACTGATTTGCATCTCAAAGCTGCCAATTCGTAATCTCTGTGTTAAAGGGAGGCTTCTGAATGAATAGAGATGGGAAGTTTTAGAACTTCTCATATGTAAAGACAAGAATTGAGAGGTGACATGATTTTAATTTTCTGGGCTACCTTGAGACATGCAAAAGAAAAAGAATTTTGGCGTCAAAAATTATTGATTCATTCATGTCACTGATGTCACCTCCAGAAAAGAAAACTTTCCTGTGAGAGAACTCCATGTAACTAGTTGTGAAAAATTTACCCGCTGGAGCAGTTAACAGTTCTGAGCATTTCCTGAGTGTTTAAGTCAAGGCGTTGACGCAGCTGGGTTACCACCAGTTTTTATCAATCAAGGAATCATTTTACAAATTGATAGGAACTGGGGATTTTATTCATACCTGAAATAGTCCCGTGGGAGGCAAGGAGGGGTAGGGGGGAAGAGATGCTAATCTGAAATGCCAAAAGCATTCCCATGAGAAACAGTGAAAGGCTGGTTTGAATAAGAATGGCAAATCGCTCACAGAAGAAAGCATAAAACACTCCAGTAGCACACACCCATCCATTACCTCGTTAAACATACCGTATCTTGAGAGAGGAGGTGAATTTATAGATGCCTCCCATCTGGAAGTCAAATTGCCTCTCCTATTTCGATTAGGCCGGGAAGACCCCGATGGACCTGGTGTTGCACTGGCAGAACGGAACCAAAGCGATATTTGACAGCCTCAAAGAGAACTCCTACAAGACCTCTCGCATAGCTGCGTTCTGAGACGGGACTGCGGGCTTTCTTCAGCTGCTCCTCGCAGGTGCCGTTCAGAAGGCACGGCCCTAGAGAAGAGCAACTTAGTCATAAAACCCTGCTTCTCCTCACCCACCGCGGGTCAGGCTGCACCTTAGGAAGTTTTGAGAAAGCACAGGGGGGACATAGGCACTGACATTTCCCTTAGAGCGACCCACTCTATTTATTTGTACCTGTTCCTGTGTATTTATTTATTTATTCTCGAATGAACTCCACGATCACTGACACTCAGATTCTTTATGCCCATCGATATGGTGGGCAGAGCTTGATCCGTACACAATGCTCCAGAGCCTTCCTGTAGATAGCCCGTAACCCATGCCAATGAGCGGTGCTCAGTGGCTGCCTGTGTACGATGTTTCAAGGTATTTTTAAGAGACAAAGGTGATTATTGCCACCCTCTTTTCTTCTGAATTTTTATTGCTGAAGTCTGAGGCGACGGAAAAGCAGAGAGTGACGGAAAGAGTAGCCTGGAAGAGAAGGTCAGGAAAGCCAGCCATTTTCCGGCTGGGCCTGGTGTTCCTTACCAAGTCACGCACCGTGCTAAGAGGAAGCGGATGTTGCGAGTGTGAGCGGAGAGCAGGGGGAGGAGTGGGCAAGGGGGCGATGCAGAGTGGGATTTGCTCAAAAAGATGAAAGTAAAGGCAGATTGTAAATGTGTAAATGTATCGTATGTCGTATGTATATTTTATATTCATAATAAAAGCAAACACATTCTAAAACCTCTTTCTAAGTACTTCTGTAAGTGACAAAGGCCATTTAGATGGCGTGTTGTTATTCCTGATCTGTTTTTCAGATCAGGACTGCCCTGCAGAACAGTATTTCTCAGCAGTTAATATGTATGTGGATCACACGCGGATCTTAGAATGCAGATTCTGATTCTGCCAGGCTCAGACTGGAGGCAGTGGTGTGCCACAACCACCCCTTGGGCTGCAAGGCTTGAAAATTGACACAAAGCTGTAAGTTCTTGCCTGGCCATGGTGGCTCAGAGGTTGAACATGGATAAATCTGGATTCCTGATCAGGGATTATGCCCGGTTGCAGGCTTGATCCCTGGTGTGGGGCATGCAGGAGGCTCCAATCAATGATTCTCTCTCATCATGGATGTTTCTATCTCTCTCTCCCTCTCCGTTCCTCTCTGAAATAAATAAAAAATATATATATTTTAAAAAGTTCTTTTGGCTCCAATGATGGGGGAAAGAGACCCCTGGTGGGCAGAATGTTTACTGCATGCTAAACAACGCTCCTTAAGAAGTTCCATCAGAAATGGACTGAGGTTTAACCATTATTATGGACAATGTCAAAGACTTCCCAACAAATAAACACATGGGTTGAATAACTTCCTGCATCCAAGGGTTTTGTTGCCAGGTGTTGGACCAGGTGCTGAGACCTGTGATGAGAAAATTCTATGAATATTAAAGAGATAATAACAGAAATCCTATAGTGAGTACAATGAAGTAAAAAAAAAATAGAGGGCTATGAGCCTAAGATGTGGAGGCACATCATTTGATGGGGTGAGGGAATATCTACAAAGAGTACTTAGAGGTGGTGGCTTTCAAAGGAATCTGAGGGATAATCTGGAATAATTCAAGCACAGAACATCCCAGGCAGTGGAGAGGAGAGAGGAAAGGGCAAGGTTATGGGAATAGTGTGGCATGTTAGGAAATGTCTGAAGGCCATCATGAAACACCAGCACTGGTACCCTCCCCAGAACTCACTCCAGACAGTATCACACACATAACCTCTTAGCTATGCCTTCAACACTTTGAGAGAACACTCAGGCAGAGTCCATCCCAGCTATTGCAGGTAGCTGGTCATGCACACATAAGGAGTTCTGAGGATGGTGTGAAATATTTTGAACCTTTTCTATCTAATTTCCTAACAATCCAGAGCCAACCTCCCAGGGGCAGGGGCAGCTTCCTTCTCTCTCCCTCCTTTCCAATCCCCTCCTTCTAGGGTCCTGGCTCTAACTTCTCAGATCCTTAAGGCTCAGGGTCCTCCCCTTTCACAGGCAACATTTCTCTTTCTAATACTGACATATCCCATGGCATTAGCTTCAGTGTGTTATTATGTGAACATGTCCTCTCTTTATGATGATTTCCTCAAGTCTCTCCCCCCCTCACCCTCTTTCAACCAACCATGGAGTATTCTTATCAAGGACACTGCTCTGTTGTCTGTCCACTTTCTCCCATCCCAGGGCCACCTCTGCACTTCAGATCACCAGGCCCTTGCTGAGACCCAAGAACGGGAGGGTAAAGAAGAGAAGAGACAAGGGGGTTAAAACACTTTTGTCTTGTCACATATAGAGGTAGGGACCACATGGAATACATCCCCTAGTACCATGGTCGGTAAGCCACATGCGGCTCTTTGGCCCCTTGAGTGTGGCTCTTCCACAAAATACCACAGCCTGGGCAAGTCTATTTTGAAGAAGGGGCCTTAGAAGAAGTGTAAGTTTAAAAATTTTGGCTCTCAAAAGAAATTTCTATCATTGTACTGTTGATTTGGCTCTGTGGACTAATGAGTTTGCCGACCACTGTCCTAGCATATGAACAACTCAGTTAAAGGGCAACTCTGCTAAAGAAAAGATAAACAGTTCAGGTAAAATTTTCAAGTTTCTATTGAATAGAAAGTCAACTTTTACAAGCTCCTTCTTTGTGTCCCCCAAACCAGCTCTTTGTCCAGTCTGCCTGTTGTCTTGTGTTTTCTCGGTGAAAGGAATATTCCTTTGACCAAGAGATCCCTGGAAGTTGTTCTTGACATTCTCCTTCCCTCACCCTCTTTCAACCAACCACGGAGTCTTCTTATCAAGGACACTGCTCTGTAGTCTGTCCACTTTCTCCCATCCCGGGGCCACCTCTGCACCTCAGATCACCAGGCCCTTGCTGAGACCCAGCCTCTGTTCACTTCCCTCCAGTCTGTTCTCCAAATTGTAGCCAGAGTAATTTTTCTAAAATGCAAATCTGGTCAAGTCATTCTCCTTTTTAAAATTCTTCAATTGCTTCCCTTTTCTCCTTCATGTTTTCTAAAATCCTTAAAATCAGACAGCTGTTAAAGCTATTCTCATCTATTTCTCATTATGTTCCTAGCTACACTCTAAATGTCAACTCTACTGAATTTTCAGTTTTTTAAAAAATCCAAGCACTTGCTTTTCTGTGTTCACATGTGGTGGTAGTTCCCAGGAAGGTTCTTCTTCCCATCACACCCCACCCCTTTCTACCCCAAGGCATCATTTCTCCTCACTCTTGCTTTGGGTTAGAGCAAGAATGTCGAACTCTTGGACCCCAACAAATACTTTTGCGGCCCAGCCAATATAACAGTACTTAAGGAACGTTTTAATAAAAATTTCATAACTTAATTTTTACAATATTCTGTTATATATAATTATTAATAAAGGAACTACAACATTCGCTAATGAGTACTATAATCATGTTGCATTCATTTCCCTTACATGCCTTACACGCAGGCGCGCCATTTCTATCCACTAATACTAGCAGTGAATATTTTAGCCATTGATTGCTACATCATGTGCACAATAGAAAATATTTCACTTTCGGAGAACAAGAAAAATAGGTTTATTTGCATTACGCTTATTAATTTGTGCAGTTATGCAGTGTCTGGTAAGTTAATGTTCAAGAAAAAATATTAATTTTTATTAAAATGTTCTATTATTTTATGTTAACGATTAGTCAACATAATCGTTAGCCCTTTGTATTCGGCATGTCTCTATCAAAATAAACCTACGTTTCTATGAAAATTGTAGCTTTTGTTTTTTTGCGGCCCACATAAACTCAAACCTTATTTGGCCTGTGTTAACCTTTGAGTTTGACATGCTTGGGTTAGAGGCATTTTTGCCCACCAAGCCATCTGGACCCCTTTCCTTGGACTTTGTTATTCCTTCCAAGTGTATTCTTGTACTTTTTCTCCAGGTCATAACATCTATCTTACTGCTTTCATCCCCCAAATGAAAAACTTCCTCTCTCCTCTTGAATAAGCAATACATGCTCATTAAGTATTAAGCCAATTATAGAAACAGATACTGAAAAAAGCTATACCACACCAATAATCCTAATTTCACGGCACTCTGGGAATCGAACCTACAACCCTTTGGTGTGTGGGGTGATGCTCTAACCACTGAACTACTGACCAAAGCCTAACAGATTATTTTCATAGAGACAGGTCAATGAAGCTTTTTGTTTTCTGGCTTTTATGGCCATGTATAGGTCTTTACTAATTCAAACATTTTATTTTTTAAACTATTTTTAAAATTTACTTACATTTTTCTCTAGTACTTTACATGTTTTTAAAAAATTTTTATCTTGCCCTGACCAGTTTGGCACAGTAGAGTTATTCACCATCAGCCTGCAGACTTAAGGATCCCAGGTTCGATTCCATTCAAGGGCATCTACCTTGGTTGCAGGCACATACCCAGTAGGGAGTGTGCAGAAGGCATCTGATCGATGTTTCTTTCTCATTGATGTTTCTAACTCTCTATCCCTCTCCCTTCCTTTCTGTATAAAATCAATAAAATATACAGTGGTACCTCGAGACACGAGTGCCCTAACATATGAGATTTTTGAGGTACGAACCGTCAAGCGAGCGATTTTTGCTTTGAAATACGAGCAACATTTGAGATAGGAGTAATCGCGCGGATTGGCCAGCTGCACACGACACACTAGTTTACTGCGACTCGAGCGTCTCAGTTTCCCACGCCTCAAGGTTACAGAACGAATTAAACTCGTATCTTGAGGTACCACTGTATTTTAAAAACTTGTCTTTATTCCACTTGCATTTACTATAGGTGTGTGTATAAGTATGAGATAGGAATTAAACTTTTTTCCTAAATGATAAAATGATAGCTGGTAAATAATAGGTACATTGTGCATGTACCTACTCTGAGCTTTCTACACATATTAATCTACTTAACCTTTGCAATAATGCCACAGGTAGGAAGAAGAGATGGAGTGAGGCAGGAGTGAGGTGGTAGTGGTTATGTAATTTGCCCAAAATCACAGGAGGTAATAGTGAGTTGGCATTTTAACACAGGTAGTCTTCAGTCTGCACTAGACTGGCATGCTGTACCATCTGTCCCACATGGGAAACCAATTATTCCAACACCACTTACCAAACAAACCATCATTACTTCTTATAACTTGTGGGAAACTTGTTGTGCTTGACAGCCATTTTGTAGTAAGCTCCAGCCACGTTAGCACTAACCTCGGGCTAGGTTTCTATTACCCCAAACCTAATCTCTTTCCCGTAAGCCAGGTGTTTTGCCTTAAGGGCTAGGCCTCATTCCTCCTTCTCCCTATAAATACCCCGAACTCCTCCTGAATAAATGAGACTTGATCAGAACTTTGTCTTGTCTCCATCCCCCTGTAGGATCCTCATTGACTTAACCCGCGGGTCGGGAAAGGGGCACCCAACGTGGCTCAAGAACGGGGGATCCAGTGAGGGACGCTGTCTGGAGAGCTGGCACAAAAAGGAGAAGACAGAGGATAAGTTGACGTGGGAACCTGCTGCGTTTTCTTCACCTCAGTGAGTAGACAGCGATTATGGGTCAAGAAATGAGTCAGCATGCGATTATGGGTCAAGAAATGAGTCAGCATGAAATGTTTGTTAATGGACTTAGAAAAGCTTTAAAGGCACAAGGAGTAAAGGTTAAAATTAAACAGTTATGTGATTTTTTTTATTGTATCCAAGATATTTGTCCTTGGTTCCCTATTGAAGGAACTATTGATAGTAAGAGATGGGAAAGGGTTGGAGATGCCCTTAGGGATTTTTATGAAAGTTTTGGGCCTCAAAAGGTTCCTATAACTGCCTTTTCATACTGGAATTTAATCGATGAGGTCATATCACAGAGGCATTGGGATCCTATTGTTGCTAATGTAATTGAAAAGGGAAAAAAAATCCTTCAAATAGATAAAGAGAAAGAGGATTTAAAAGAACAGCAGAAATTAGATCAAAAAGAAAAAAGGATTGAGAAAGAAAATGAGGACCTCATGTTTTCCATAGCGAGGTTGAGGAAGAAAGAGGGGCGACTCAAGGAACTGAAAAGAAAAAACTTGAAAATAGAGAGCCATCCAGGGGCCCACATCATACATTAAGAGAGAGGACTTGAGGATCAGTATGCATTTACTCTAAAGAAATGAAATCTGCAAGGTGACTACCAGAACGCTTAGTTAAACAAATCAGTCAAACTCAAGAAGTTGAGGATAATCACTCAGATAACTCCAGGGATGAAAACTCACCCTGAGAATATTTCCCCTATTAGTAGTATTAGGGGTTTCTGGGGCTTTAGCTATAGGAACAGCAGGATTAGGAGTAGCCGTTCATTCATATACTAAACTCTCTAATCAGCTGATTGATGATGTTCAGGCCTTATCCAGTACTATTAATGATATTCAAGATCAGATAGACTCCTTAGCGGAGGAGGAATAGAAGAGGATTAGATTTATTGACACCAGAACAGGGAGGGATCTGTTTGGCTCTACAGGAACGCTGCTGCTTTTATGCAAATAAATCGGGCATTGTTCGTGATAAGATAAAGAAGCTATAAGAAGACCTAATAAAAAGAAGAACTATTTGACAACCCCTTGTGGAGCGGGCTAAATGGAATATTACCCTACCTCCTTCCCTTACTAGGACCTCTGCTTGGCTTATTAATAATCCTATCGCTAGGACCTTTTCTTTTTAATAAATTGATGGCTTTTATTAAGCAACAAGTGGATGCCATTAAGATACAATCTATACAGGTCCATTATCATAAACTTGAGATGGCCGAAAGGGAAAGTTGAAAACTCCTTGAAAAGGAGAAATACGATAACATTCTATAGAGTAATTGAGATAATTACTCTAATATTCAAGGAATACAATGACATTCAATAGAGTAATTGAGGAATTACTCTAATAGCAAACTTTCCACCTTGGTGCGCTGGGCTGGTTAGCCAGAGACGGGCAACTGGAACTTATACGTGATACTGACTGCCGCCTAAGCCAGGAACTGGGCCATATGCTGCCCTGCTTGCCAATGACGGGTAAGGTGGGTTGGTATTGTATGGTAGTTCCTGACCTAAGACAGGCACAGTCCCCTCAAGGATATTCGACCTTTCAAAGTTTAAAGAAAAGGGGAACCTGTGGGAAATTTGTTGTGCTTGACAGCCATTTTGTAGTAAGCTTCCAGCCACGTTAGCACTAACCTTGGGCTAGGTTTCTATTACCCCAAACCCTATCTCTTTCCCATAAGCAAGGTGTTTCGCCTTAAGGGCTAGGCCTCATTCCTCCTTCTCCCTATAAATACCCTGAACTCCTCCAGAATAAACAAGACTTGATCAGAACTTTGTCTTGTCTCCATTCCTTGTGTCTCTTGTCCCTTTCATCCCCACTCCCCCTCTAGGGTCCTCGTTGACTTAACCCGAGAGTCAGGACAATAACTGGAGAGGTTCTGGACTCCCAACTCTTTCATGAATCCAGAAGAATTTCTGCACCAATCATACACCGTTTTAATTACTAGCGTTTTCTTGTCTTCTGTACATTGAGCAATAAAAGTCCCTCCGAATATTCTATAAAATTTCCTATTTTCATATTTATTCTTTCAAAATACCAAGTCTAAAAACCAAGCACATTCAAAAGCAAACAAAAACACGTAAGACACTTTGTTTGGATTTTGTTAAATTCATTAAGTTTAGGGGAGGATTTTATGCATACTATCTCTTCATCCAAGAAAAAAAAGAATGTCTCCCTCCGCGTATTCCAGTCTTCTTTAATTTCCCTTATTTTCATTTAACAGTTTTCTTCATAGACATCCTACACATTTCTTAGTAATTTATGTCTTTATGAATAAGGTCATCTTTTAAAATAGTATTTTATAAAACAATGGAGGCCTGGTACATGAAATTTGTGCACGGGGTGGGGGTGGGAGGGATGGGAGGGTGTCCCTCAGCCCAGCCTGCACCCTCTCCAATCTGGGACCCCTCAAGGAATGTCCAGTGGGATCAGGCCTAAACAGGCAGTCATATGTCCCTCTCACAATCTAGGACTGCTGACTCCCAACTGCTCACTGGCCTGCCTTCCTGATTGCCCCTAACCACTTCTGCTTGCCAGCCTTATCACCCCCTAACCATTCCCCTGCCAGCCTGATGCCTACCTGCTCCCCTGCCAGCTTGTTAGCCCCAACTGCCCTCTCCTGCAGGCCTGGTTCCTCCCAAATGCCCTCCCCTGCTGGCCATCTTGTGTGCTGGAGTTATGGTCAATCTGCATATTACTCTTTTATTAGATAGGATAGAGACCTGGTGCATGGGTGGGGTCCAGCTGGTTTGTCCTAAGGCATGTCCTGGATCAGGGTGGGGGTTCCCTTGGGGCATGGGGCGGCCTGGGCGAGGGGCTGTGGTGGTTTGCAGGCTGGCCACGCCCCCCAGCGACCAAGCAGGAGGCCCTGGTATCTGGGATTTATTTATCTTCTACAATTGAAACTTTGTAGCCTGGAGCAGAGGCCAAGGCAGGTCAGGGCTACAGAAACTTGGCATCCTCCACCACTGGGATCAACCCTAGCCTTCTGCTCTCTCCAGCTTTGTGACTGCTGCCATTTTTGTTGAGATTTATTTATCTTCTATAATTGAAACTTTGCAGCCTGGAGTGGAGGCCAGGGTGTACAGAAAATTTGGCTTCCTCCATCGCCAGGGAAATCCAAGCCTCCCTCCTGCTCTCTCTATGGCCGTAGCCATCTTGGTTGGGTTAATTTGCATACTTGCTCCTGATCGGCTGGTGGGCATAATGGAGTGATGGTTAATTTACATATTGCCTTTATTATATAGGACTAGAGACCCAGTGCATGAATTCATGCACCAGTGGGGTACCTCGACCTGGCCTGCAGGATAGGGCCAAAACCGGTTCTCTGACATCCCCTGAGGAGTCCCAGATTGTGAGAGCACACAGGTGAGGCCGGGGGACCCCACTGGTGCATCATCGGGGCCAGGAAGGAGCACGGGAGGAACTGCAGCAGGGTTCCAGGGCGTGTCCAGTCTGTCTCACTCAGTCCCAATTGGCTGGACCCCAGCAGCAAGCTATCCTACCAGTCAAGAGTATCTGCCCCCTCGTCATCAGTGCATATCATAGTGACTGGTCGACTCCCTGCTCCCTGTGATCAGTGCACATCATAGTGAGCAGTTGAGCAGCCCTAGCATATCATTAGCATATTAGGCTTTTACTATATAAGATTATTGTTAATTAAAACTATTAGCTTTTATGTATTTATTTTATAACTGACCTCTTTGTTGAACTTTTATTAAAGCTAATATGGTCATTCTGTTTCAACTGAATCAGTAGTAGTTTCATGTTCTAACAAAAGCACACATTAAAAGGAAACTCATTGGCTGCTATTCACTGGTGACCAATCATCATGCCCTAGTAATTTGAACGAGATAAGCACATATTCCTAAATATATAACACATTTGTAAACTGAAAGGGGCATGTATTTCTAATCTTTTCCCAGTTGCTTCTCTCGTTTTTCAAAGACAGTCACACCCGCAATAACTTTACCTCATTTCTAATATAACATTAAAATCCTCACACACACACACACACACACACACACACACACAGGCTGAAAAGTAGATTAAGGGTGGCATAAAAAAAAAAAGTTGAATATACACCCCGTTAAACATTTCACTTCAGTGTAAATTACAGAAATCTACACTCACGTGCGCCAATCTTTTAAAGATAGGTCAAAGCCTGTTCTTGGGAGTATGGATGCACTGATGAGAGATCCAGAGCTGCCCTTTTGAGTTCCAGTCTCTTTAAAGAAGAAGGAGAATTTAAGATTCTAGTAAAGCAGGCCAACTGTAGATTTTTTACTGGATCTTCCCCAAATCTTAGCTATCCCACTCACACCTTTTTTGACAGCACTTCTTTTTTAATGACGCCTCTTCTTCAAACCTTTCAAAAGCATCAACTTTCATGTTCCTGAAAATGTTTTTCTTTTTTTGTCCCTCATAGTTCATCATAATTTTTAACTAACTTATATAATTTTACAATGCTAACTACAATGGCACAAGGACTCGTGAATAAACACACACCTAACTTTTGGTGAATCCAGTTGTGGTGTGGGCAGAAGCAACCTGTCACTCAGGTGGCTGACTCTTGGTGAGGGGGTTCAGTAGCAGTGGCCACCAGCTTTGTGGAGTAGGCTAATCCACCAAACTGCACAAGCGGAAGTCAGTCAAAATGCTTTATTTAGAACCATCATGGTTAATATATATAATATATAAATACATACAAACATATATATATGTGTGTGTGCATAAAATAATCATTTACTTCTATTCTGCCAAAGGTTTTTTATTGTTACTTAATTTTAAAACCTAGAGTTAAAATTTTATCAAATGTCTTGCTAGTATTTATTAAGATGATCCTGACTTTTCTCATTTGACCGATTGATATTATATAGTACAGTACATTTAAAAGAACTGAAATATTCTTAGATTCTTAATTCTCATGTTATCATGGTATACTTTATTTTGATCACTTTCCTTTACCAATATTTTATAAGTATCTATATTCATAAATGAGGTTGGTATAAAGCTTTCTCTTACTGAAATGATCTTTTCTCTGACTCTGCCCTTTTACTCAGTTATAGAATTATTTATATCAATACAGCAAAAGTGCAGATATTTGCAAAAAGGCTACTTCTACCAAATGCAGTCAAAACTTGGTTCTCAAACATCTCTCATCTTGAACAATTCACTTTTAATCCCAGACAATCCTTTCATGCTATCCAATGGCTTGTATAAGCATTCATGTGTCTCTCAGGTGATAAACACATGCTAGTATGAGTCAGTTTACTGCTAAACTTCACATTGTCAATATCTCAGGAAATTGTGCTGTGAATATTATTGAGTTTTTTTGCCTCTGTTGCTTCTCATTATTAAATTTTCGTTTTCTTACCCTACATTTCATTTTTTTGTTAAGTTTACATTTATATCCTCTGTTTTTAAAGTTTATTTAGAGATTATATAGTACACTAGACATGTACCATATATAAGAAAGGTTAAAACAGGGAATCATTTGGGGGGTCTAGAATGGATTAATTCAATTTATATTATTTTTAAGAGGAAAAAAAAGATTTGTTTTTCAAATAGCCTTCCAGAACAAATTAAGTTCTAGAATTGAGGTTCACTGTATAATAATCCTACTCTTAATTGCTTTGATATTCTTAATGTAACTAGTAGGAAAAACCAATATCAGGTTTTCAGGGGTTTCCAAGTCAAAGGAGTGAACCCTATTTCAAGAACATCCTGGAAGTGAGAAGCAGCAAAGGAGGAGGCCAAGTGTGATTTCAGGTGCACTTCCCCTCTCCTTCCCCCAATTCGGTGGTAACAAGTCCTTTTAGAAACTCTGATCTAATGAATGCAATAAAAGAGAGGCTTTCAACAAAAATAGATCAACTAAAAGCCAATCCCTTAATATAAATTTTAATAGTCCACAAAACTAGCCACTTTTTGAGGAGTAAGGATTAAAAAATAATGTATATCAAGTAAAGCAGAAAAGCATGAGTTTTTAAATGAGTAAAAAGAGTCTTTTGAAATATCAAAACATCTAATTTAATCATACCTGCCAATTTATCAATTACACAAAGAATATAAGCTAGACTCTGTTTTCTCTTACACTATCTCAAAATTCATTTAGCTCAGTCTTTTCTTAAGTGCTTTACCAGGTTTGTTTTGTTAGTTTAAAGGCCTGAATATAAAATTGTTTTTAGAGACTACCGATTTCTAGCTCCACAAGAAAACAGCCAATTGTGCAGAGGTTTGATTTCTGTGGTGGCTGGTGGACTATGACAGGGAAGACGGGAGTGTCGACAGAGCCTAGGAGTTCTTTTCAGTCCTCACACTTGGCTTTTTTGGAAGCTGGAAGAGAATCATCATTTGCTTCTGATGGCCGAGGTTTCTTCACTGTGGAAATAATTCCAAAAGCAGTTTTCCTAGTTTCTACAAAACAAAGGAAACCAGTGTTTGAAATTCAGACATGATTTAAAGAGGTATAGTTGAATAAGAATCACCATGTTGCTTTGACAGCACTGGTAAATGATTAAACCATCACAAAGTACTGAGTGCTGATGGCATTCAGTGTTATTACCCCTCCCCTGTCCCAAATACACAAACATCAATGGATCACCAGCATCTAATTCATTCCTACAGATTACTCCAAGGGTAAAACTGCCCGGCAGCTTATTGCTAATGTTTTGTCCATGGCATCTTATACAGCCAGAACCCGAGTCACAGACCCTAGTGCAGCAGATGCTTTACATGTGGGAGAAAGATGGATGGATCACCATAGCAAGTACAACCATCACAACTGCACAGCTGTCATCCCTGCTAGATCAGCAATGTACCTCTGAAGATTCCAACATATTTATTGCCTGGTTATGTAATAGGTGTTCAATAAATACGTGAATTAATGAAGAAAATTAAACTCACATGTTTATTGATCTCACAGATTGGAGATGATGGACTAAAAAAAATATGATTATTGAATGTTTAGGTCAGATTGGCAGCAGAGTTTAACTTAAATTTGGCCAACTAGTGGACCAGGCACTGTGTCATCTATAGAAGATATAAAAACACCTAGCAGTGCTTCTTCCTACAACACACTGAGATAAGTGTACAAGGGGCAAATATAATAGGAATGGAGGTACCCACAAGAATTAACTCTGACTGGATAAATCAAGGAAGGTATCACAAAAGAGGTGACTCGCAATAGCTGAATTGGTTCAGTGGATAGAGCATAGGCCTGCGGATTGAAGCGTTCCAGGTTCAATGACAGTCAAAGGAACGTGCTCAGGTTGCAGGCTCCATTGCTAGAAGGAGGCATGCTGAAGACAGCTTATCAATGATTCTCATCACTGTTGTTTCTATCTCTCTCTCTCCCTCTTCCTTTCTCTCTGAAATCAATAAAAATACACATATAAAAAATAAAAGAGGTGACTGTAGGAAGGAAAGAGGTGGCAAATGGAGAAGGAAGTAGTCCTTTGCAAAGCCATGGAGAGAGCGAGGGGTAAGAAGAACCTAGTAGGGTTAGAGGACAACATGGCTGGAGAGAAGAAGAATGTGAAAAAATTAGGCTGGCCGAGTAGCCTGGGAAGAGCTATAATACCATGTAAAGAGATTCAAACTTAGTCCTTAGGAAGTCAGAGGACCTAGGGAGGGACCCATTTGCTATGAAGGAGGTAAAACCTAAAGAACTCAATAAACATAAACTTAGTTAATTATTTATTTCAAATAAGAAAAGTCAATTTTAAAGAGCTATGTGTTATCTTTTCATTTGTAAGGATTAACTTGATAAGTCTACTATATTTTTGTCAGTTATTTAAAAGCATTTTAATACATAAAAAGGACAAAACTGCTCTTGAGGTCATTAAAATGACAACATAACCAGAGGGCCTCAAATTAAATAAAAAGTGCCAATGATTTCCATTTCACCAAATGAAAAATGGTGTATTTAGAGATGTTTATTTGTATCACTACAGTTTAAGTAAATTTCTAAGTATCAAGTAAATAAATAAAAAATATAAAAATTGTGAAAACCAACACTTTAAAACAAAACAAAATGCATTTATTTTCAAAACTCTTTTAATTTCACCTCAGAAATGTTCTATCACATGGATATTTACTTCTTAATTCAAGCTTATAAATAAGACCTTTATATTCAGGTAAAGTAATTCAGTGTAAGTCTTTTGAAAATACATTTATGTTTGTCATAGCAAGAAGTTACATAAATATAGGGCTTAGTTTTCACATACAGGGATTGTCAAGGGAAATCTACAACAAACTCTAAAGCACTTATTTATGAGTGCACTATTTTGTCCATGAGGAATTAAGTCAAGTATGCCCAACAGGTCCATCTTGATCCAATGGCTACTTGACTTCATCAACCCCTGGCCGGAGCCTCTGTCCCTGAACCACTTTCTTCTGCCCCTTCCGCACAACTGCAAAATTGCTATTCACTGGTTCATGGAAACCTATAGGACCATCTAATTCTGAATCCCCGCAGCAAGACTTCCAATGCTGAAAGCCAGTTACTGTGTGTCCCAAGTTTTCTGTTTTCAAGGTATTCATTCTTGCATGGCTTTCAATATTGCCCTCATGAGAAAGTTTCCTGGTGCTCTAAGAACCCATTAACTGTCTTCTTTTAGGACTCCAGGGCTCTGCTGTCTTTAAATGTGGCACTACGGGTAATGCAGATGCCAGCTGGGACTTCATCAATGCAGGGGACAATACTGAGACCTTAAATCTCCTTGCCTCAGAATCTATTTTCTTGCAATATAACCTAAGGCTAAATTAGCAATCTTAGGAATACACCATACAACTGTCTCATACTATCCCCGTGTCAAGTAAAACCAGGGTGACTATAATTTATCCTTTAGATGTATGGTTAATTCTGCAGGACAACAAGCATAAACTAGGCGTATTCTGGGTACACTAGGAGGAATGGCAATGCTACCTAAAGTTCATAAGTAATTTAGTTTAGCTACTATAAAAGCCTAGCTTTACATAGATAAGTTTTTTATTTTTTTAAGGTAAATTCGGAACGTCAGGTTTTTCCCTATTAAATTTTTTTTAAGTCATCCATTCTTGCTTTAGTCTACTTTGGAACATGAATTGTTATCTAAACTCATGATGATTTCTTCTATTCATTTAAAATAGACAAAAATAACCAAGTGTGAACCAAATGTTCACTAATTTCAAGAAAATTTCGATAAAATCCTGATTAACTTGGTCATTCCCAGAGCTTAATGTGATGGGATCTAGGCTACATAATACAAAAATTTCATACTAAAATTTTTGAAACCAAAAGCAAAATCATGTAATTCATGGTAAAGCAATACAGTAATCAATTCTCTCAATGCAAATCAGATCACTAAATTCCAGACACAACACACAAGATTTCAGTAACTAGTATGTGTATGCCAAATAACTTTGTTGATATGTAGGAACTTATTCTGAAGTTTAAATTCCTTTGGGTGATATCAAGTAAACTGCTTCTTAACCATTACCATTAGTGTTAAAAATTTCAAAGAGAATGAAAACAAAATAGCAAAGTGTAAACTAAAAAAAATAAAACCTCATTTTCATTCTTCAAAATCTAAGCATACCGTATACTTCTAATTTAATTTTTATCATCCGATGAATGAGAAATTCAATGGCTTCTAGTAGTTGAATTAATATAAAGAGAAAGATATATGTAAATGAAATGTGAATAAAAAATGTATAGTCTGCACATACTAATGTGAACAAAAAATGAAAAAGAATCACAAGCTGTAATAAATGTGAAGGGGTACAATTTGAATTTGTTGGGTTTTTAAAATGCCTTTGCTGTTTTTGTGTTCTTAAGTGGCATAACACATTGTTAACATTTCAATTCTTTAAAACAGTGATTTTCAAGAGGCAAATTATGATCATATGAAGAGGAGGGAGAAAGAAAGGAAGATAGAAGCCTATCAAAATATAGCCAGAGACACCCACACAGAGATTGAAAGGATGCACTCAATACTCATTTCTGTAATGCAAACTATTCATTCCACAAACTTCAGAAAGTAAAGCCTGAAGCGAAAGATGAGAAAGCACCGCGGGCTACGGTTAAAGCAGGTTGGGAAAAGGTGACCCTAAAGGAACTCTGCAGGGAAGGATAATAAAAGTGGATATGGCGCAATTGTCTGATAAAAATGATTGGCTCCTCACATGAGCACTGGATGTTTTTGTTGGAAGAACTTGCTCACCTCCATGGAGAAGCGCTGCTCGGCAGTTGGTAGAAACTGCGGCCTTGGCATCACTTTCAGAGAGCCCAAACAGCAACCCTCTGTGGAATCGTTAAGGATTTTAACCCAGTCAGCCAAGGACAGGCGACGAACACAACCATAACTGACAATGCCAGCTCACCTGGTCATGATGCAAGAGAGACGTTAATTCCATCGCAGTTCTTAGCCCAAATGGAAGATGCATTTGAAAAGAGGCTTATTTAACTAAGCTTTTAAATATAGTTCCTCATTCTTATTCTTTTTTTATCTCACCCTTAGCCCAGAAACTAAAGAATAAAGCTATCTAGAACCTGATGTAATTTGTTTTTGAAATTATTAATTGGTAAACTTACAGTAAAAAGTTAAGAAAAGTATCTTGTTAAAGTATATCATCTCAAATTCCTAATTTCATAAGAGAAAATTTCAATAATTTCTGACTCAGAAAAGGATACAAGTTTGCCACATCATATGGACCTCTTATTTCTAAAGGCTAAATAAAATGAAAAAAACAAACAAAAAAAAACCAGACATGAGTGCTGCTATTCATAACGTTTCAATGACTTCATCTATAGTAAATTAATAGGATGATTAAGTGTCCAAAAATAAGGAATTCAATTGCATAAATATAAGTTATTATAATTTTGATTGTTTTAAGTTTCTAAACATATAAAAGAACCTTAAAAAGCATTCTAAAATAGTATAAAGAAAAAAAACACTATTTATATAAACAAAACTTGAAGCCCAAAAGAAATGGGGATAGATTTACTCTTCAGCAATTACGATGAGCAAATACAGTTAAAATGAAAACATTCAATAAACGTTCATTATATTACTATTTTAATTTCTCCCTTTGAAACTTCTTGAATTTTTATAGCTTGAGAAGCAAAAATAAAATACGTAGTGGCAGACTTACCCTTTCTGCAGCACTAGATATAATTATATTCTACAAAACAGAAAGTGATTAATATTAATCTTAGAGGTTCAAAAACATTGAAGACTCTTATAATACAAATAATCATGTATTCACATTTTAACATTTAAACACCAACTTTTTTCAAGACAAGGTAAATAATTAAAGTGAGAGAATAAAAAACCTTCATGTCAAACTAAAGGCAGCATATAATAAGTCTTCCCAACAGATCTTAGAAAAGATAATTCGTTTTAAAAACTAGTTGAGAAGGTCATATAAGCTAAATTCAACTCACTGATGACAAAAAATTATTATCTAGACTATTCTTTTCAGTGGCTAAATTGCAAATTCCTTATGGAAAGATAAAGACTTTCAACTTATTTTTCCCTTCCTCACATGAATCTTCTCTCATTATTTTCTTCCCCTTAAAACTTACAGAGCTCATTGAAACAGGAGAATTTATTCCTGTGCCATGACAACTTTCTATTTTAAGAAAAAGGAATTGGTTTGATAATCTACTGCTGGATTTGAAAAACATTTCCAAATTAGGAAACCATACCTTTCCTTTGCAGACTTGCATCAAATTGAGGGCATTGGAAATGGTGTACCTTCTCATTGTAGAGTCTTTGATAGCTGGGCTGTAGACAAGTTCAAAGCCCACACCTCGGTCAATTGCCTTCACAGGAAATAAAGAAAAATAAACTGTCAAAGATAAATACACTGTTCTACTCTAGCTCCCTCTCACCTCCCTCTAGGCCAGTGGTTCTCAACCCTCCTAAGGCCAAGACCCTTGCATACAGTTCCTCATGTGGTGGTGACCCCCAACCATGAAATTTTGCTACTGTTATGCATCGTGATGTAAATATCTGCATTTTCCGATGGTCTTAGGCGACCCCTGTGAAAGGGTCGTTTGACCCCCAAATGGGTCTCGACCCACAGGTTGAGAACCGTTGTCTAGGCTCTCCACTGCCCACATCCTGCTTGTTGAAGCATAGCCTTAAACAAAGGCAGATTTACACCCAAACAGCACCACCCACAGAAGAAGAAAACAGATTTATCTCTATCTGATCAACAGAATTTATCTTAGCTGAGGGGAGGCTGACTTTATATAAACAGGAATCATGAAGAGGCTATGGTGAGCAAAGTTTCAGGGAGGTGGCAAAAAAGGCTGATATTCCATGAACTACCAAAAGAAAAGATGTGCTCCCTATACTTAAGATAAACTATTTGCAAACATAGGAAACAAAGTAATTTGACCCAAAATGAAGAAACAAAGAAATGGAGAGCTGAAAAATTTCCAAAGAACAGGGGTGGGAGGCCTCTCGGGTAGTCATTTATTAGATATCTGTTGAATGAAGGAGGACAAATAGCCATGGTTGAGTGTTGTGTGTCAGGCACTATGCTAAGTCTTATATATGTACTAGAGGCCCAGTGCACAAAATTCGTGCATGGGGGTGGAAGGGGGAAGATGTCCTTCAGCCTAGCCTGCTCCCTCTCAAATCTGGGAGCCCTCTCACAATCCAGGACTGCTGGCTCCCAACTGCTCACCTGCCTGCCTTCCTGATTGCCCATAACTGCTTCTGCCTGCCAGCCTGATTACCCTTTAATCATTCCCCTGCCAGCCTGTTTGTCTCTAACTGCCCTCCCTTGGGGGCCTGGTCACCCCTAACTGCCCTTTTCTGCAGGCCGGGTCATCCCCAACTTCCCTCCTCTGCTGGCCTGGTCACCCCTAACTGCCCTCCCCTGCAGGCTAGATCACCCCCAACTGCCCTCCCTTGCAGGCCTGGTCCCTTCCAACTGCCCTCCCCTGCTGGCCATCTTGTGTCCACATTGGGGCAGGATCTTTTGACCTCATGGGGGCAGCCATCTTGTGTGTTGGAGTGATGATCAATCTGCATATTACTCTTTTATTAGATTGGATAGAGGTTTGGTGCATGGGTGGGGGCCAGCTGGTTTGCCCTGAAGGGTGTCCTGGATCAGGGTGGGTGTTCCCTTGGGGCATGGGGTGGCCTGGGCGAGGGGCCAGTGTTGGTTTGTAGGCTGCCCCCCACCCCACCTCGACCCAAGCAGAGGCCCTGGTTTCTGGGATTTATTTATCTTTTACAACTGAAACTTTGTAGCCTGGAGCAGAGCCAAGCCTTCTGCTCACATAGCCATTGAAACTTTGTTGCCTTAAGCGGAGGCCTGCCTGCAAGTGCAGAAAGTTTGGCTTCCTTCATCGTCAGGGGCAACCCAAATCTCCCTCCTGCTCTCTCTGTGGCCATAGCCATCTTGGATTAATTTGCATACTTGCTCTGATTGGCTGGTGGGCGTAGCAGAGGTAAGGTCAATTTGCATATTGTTATTTTTATTAGATAGGATTTAACCCTTATAATAACCTCTATAAGGCATCATGGCAGGGATTGCTAATTGCCCCTGATATTTGTTTTTTCTTTTTTTCTTTTTTAACTAATTGAGTCCCTAATTTTAAGCTGCATTCATGGATGTCCAGCAAAAAATATAGAAAAAGGCTGGGCCCTTGATGATCTTGCCTAGCTCTCCAGGAGCTTGGCCTTTCACATAAGAAGAAAAGAAACTTCTTTCTTATTTAAGGCATTGTGAAGAGGCAGGCATCTACAGGTAAGAAAATAGCCTGGTGGTAGAAATGAGATTGAAATTCACCACTACACTATTTAGCTTTTTTCTTTACCCATTTACAATAAACATGTTTTAAGACAACTATGCATGGGACTATTGAGAGAAAGATGACATGGTTCCTCTCTCTAGGAGCTTACACTTTAGTGTGATCAAATAATCACACACAGTACAAAACTTTAACTGTGATAAGTGCTACCAAGAAGTCTGGGATTTGCCGAAACCGGTTTGGCTCAGTGGATAGAGCGTCAGTCTGTGGACTGAAAGGTCCCAGGTTCGATTCCGGTCAGGGGCATGCACATTGTTTGCGGGCACATCCCCCATAGGGGGCATGCAGGAGGTGGCTGATCGATATCTTTCTCTCATCGATGTTTCTAACTTTCTATCCTTCTCCCTTCCTCTCTGTGCAAAATCAATAAAATATATATAAAAAAAAAAGTCTGGGATTGGGTGAGGAAAGAATTAAGTAGTTAAATAGTAGAGGGAGGAGCATTCACAGAGACTCTGGATTAGAGAGAGCATGGTAGGTAGCACACAAAGGAGAATCAAGGGGGGGCCTTAGGGTGAAATTGAAAGCTAAAGAGATGGAAAGGCCAATGGTGCAGGTCTTTAGAACTGGTGACAAGATAATCTTCTAAAAGTAAAGAGAAGTATCTAAGGTCTTCAGCATGAAAGCAATAATCCGACTTGCAATGGCAGTCACTAAGTTACAGTGGTCTTTTGAACGAACCAAGGAAGGAAAACAGGCCCAAACCAAGTGGTATGGCCCAAGTCTCTGTCTGGCAAATGAACTTCTATTACCCAGAGGATGAGTTGGGACTGGTCCACAGGTAATTGCTAGAGGTCTACTCCTGGTGTGTACAGGAAATGGAAAAAGCTGTCTTATTCCACAACTGGCAGCCACCTTGATTTAATGCAGCTGTACCTGGCAGGCTCCTTCTTATCCTTCCTGAACACAGATTTCCTTTTTTACACCCCACAATCTGCCCTGTCCTTAATCTTCTTGCTGTCTTGAGGCTCCCAAATTTTATTTTGAATTTTCCTACATATTTGATACTAGTTAAATTTTACAAGCTATTTTCCACCCTGTAACCTTCCCTTTCTCCTTTTCTAGCAACTTTTCCCCACCTTTAATTCTTTGGCTTGTGGTGTTTCTGGGAATATGTGTTAGGATACTCTCTGTGCCACAGTTAAATGTCCACCCATTTTTTTTTGCCCAGCTTGTACATCTTGAGCTGATATAATGCTTCTCTATAACTCACAACTGCCCTTTATACAAGTGTTTAATATATTTACATTCTAAGAAAATAAATCGTAGCTTATAAATAAAAGGCCATAAGATAATGCTGATAATCCATCATAAAAGAAACCAGGATGAAATTGGCAAATTGAAATTCAGATAAATCAAAGACACCTCCTTTAGCCACATTCTCAATTATTCCCCTAGCTATTTCTCTTAACAAAGTACTAATTAGCCAGAGGATGCCATATTTTTTTTTCTTATCCTTCTAGTTGCTAAACTAAAATACAGTGGGTGGAGAAGAGGGGAAACAAAAGGTGTGGATGACACACAGAACTAGATGACTAGGTGCCTAAACATTCTTAATTGTACCTAAAATCCGCCCCCCGCCCACCCCCCATGCCACCTCACACCATGGGGACCAGATCAAAATTAAACTTTTTTTTTTTTGAGGGAGAAGGGAAGAGAAAAAGGAATATAATTATCAGCTTAATTATTTTTTAAGAAAAAAAGTTCTGATTTTGATCTTAGTACATCAATCACGTTTACTTTAAAGTTACTAACAAAACTGAGACAGAGAAATTAAAGATAATGTGATACTGAAGGTTGTATAACACTTTAAATTTTTAGGTAAAGTACAGACTCATTACCAGAGCTCTTGCTTCTAAGACCATTTTAATGAAAATTGCCTTAAGATCATCAAATGATTGTTCATAACAGCCTTTCATAAAGAATGACAGTCCCTGCCTGATTGGCTTTTGTTCACTTCTCTGACCAAAGGTTCTAAAACAGAGATGTTTCTTTACTAATGAGAAATAATGTAGTAATGACGCTGCAAACCAAGGGCAGATGTGTGATACCTGAATCAAGAGATATTAATGGTAAAAGAAAAAGACAAAAAGAATATATTGATGGTAGCATTCCAAGAACTAAGCTTAACAGAATAAAGAAAGTAAATAGGGAGTTGATTACTGGTATAATACCAGAATTTCCTGTTAAATTCATAAAAATTAGTTATTTATTGAATTCAAAGGATGACACCCTTGGTGTATCACTCTTTAAGACAGGTAATTTGTGCCCTAGCCAATTTGGCTCAGTGGCTAGAGCATCGATCTGCAGACTAAAGGGTCTCGGGTTAAGTTGCAGGCTTGATTCCTGTCCTGGTGGGGGTGCGTGCAAGAGGCAATGTGCTAACTAACCACTGAGCCAAAACAGCGAGGGCTATCATTAGTCTTTTAAGTTTATTTCTGTGGGGTATTTTGCTATACAAAATTTTGATGCTGGCAAGTTTGCTGGCACTGGCCCAAGCATTAGATCAATGAAGTACTTAACACATTTCAGTTCCCAATGTATGTGTGATAAAAATAGGTTATAGAACACTCACACCCAATCAGGTATATATGGCATGAGGCCTGGAACAATTTCACTGCTTCAGACACTACTTACAGAACCTCTCTCAGTGGGGACTAATTGGACCATGAAGATAAAAACAGATTAGGGTTAAAGGAAGTGCTGAGGGGGAAACATCAGAAAGAGAGCATAAAACACACAAACACCAAAAATACACTGAGTGGCCAGATTATTATGACCACCCATCAGTACTTTGTTGAGCCATCTTTTGCCTTCAATACTGTGGCAATTCTTCTTGGCATTGACTCCACAAGATGCTGAAAGTTGATGGAGGAATCTGACACCATGCCTGATGAATAGCACTGTCTAGTTCTGTGAGATTTGATGGTTGTATAACCAGATGCCTGATGGCTCTTTTAACTTTGTCCCACAAATGCTCAATTAGATTGAGATCGGGTGATGGTGGGGGCCACCTAAGCAAGGTGAAGCCACTCCTGCACATATGGCATGGGGCACTGTTTTATTGGAAGAAGACATCTCCATTGGGATACGCCATCAACATGATAGGAGGAACTTGATCAGCAACGATACTTAGGTATGTTGTGCTATTCAGATGTTGTTCCACATGAATTAAAGGGCACAAATCATGCCAGGAAAACATGCCCCAAACCATAACACTGTCCCCACCAGCTTGAAGGTTGTACTCAAGCGTGTGCTGTGCATGCTTGCATGCTGTTTCCGCGAAATTCTCACTCTACCATCTGCATGATGCAACTGGAAACATGATCTGTCGGACCGCATGACTTTTTTCCAGTGCTCGACTGTCCAATCCTTGTGTTCCTGTGCGAATTGGAGATGTTTTATCTTGGTAACTGCAGACAGCAAAGGTGTCTGAACAGGCCTTCAGCTTCCACATCCCCTTGGGCTTTCCTTCCCAGCAGCGATGCCGTGCACGGCTAATTTGCCTACAAACATCATAATAATCTGGCCACTCACCTGAAGTTATTGTTGAATAGCAATAACACTGAAAAAACATCAAAGGGAAAGTAAAGGTATTTGCTGCTTAAGAAACATTCTTAAAACCTGAATTCATAAAGATTATGTTTTAAAATATGTAATTATTGTGTGCTTAAAGAGCTCTGTTATAAAGTAATTTCCACAGCATTTCCCAGTGGTGGGAAATGACAGAAGGTAGAATAAAAGCTTGAGTACAATTGCCAAGGCAAGACTTTGCGAGAGAAGTCTATCTGTGTGAGTCACACACTGCCTGAGTTTCAATTCCATTAGAGGAGCAATTCAAATCTACCTGACCCTAAAGCTGCTGGGCTAGAGTAGGTGCAAAAATGCTTAAACTATAAATGCTAAATAATTAGAAGTCGTTTGATTATCTGAGGAGCTAATTTCAATTTTTTTTTTTAGAAACCCAATTATCACATAATAAATGTATGTAACTCCCGTACTCTAGACCAGTGGTTGCCAACTGGTGGTCCTCGAGGTCCAAAAGATTGGCGACTGCTGCTCTAGACTCCCAAAGGTTTGTAGGAGTCTTTAGAGCAATGGTTCTCAGTCTTTCTAATGCCACTACCCTTTTATACAGTTCCTCATGTTGGGGTGATCCCCAGCCATAAAATTATTTCGTTGCTACTTCATAACTAATTTTGCTACTGTTATGAATCGTAATGTAAATATCTGTGTTTTCCGACGGTCTTAGGCGACCCATAGGTTGAGAACCACTAGCAGGGTCGCCTAAGATCACCGGAAAACACAGATATTTACATTATCATTCGTAACAGTAGCAAAATTACAGTTATGAAGTAGCAACGAAAATAATTTTATGGTTGAGAAACTGTATTAAAGGGTCGAGGCATTAAAAAGGTTGAGAACCACTGCCTTAGAGGGAATTACAGTATTGAAATTATGGTGCCCCAAGCATGTGAAATTACAAAAGGGACAAGAGCTATGAATTACTACACAAGTGAAATGCTTTTGTAAACCTGAGTCCCCCTTTATAATCCCAAACTTCTAAGCTGACAATTCTCACATGGCTTCTAGCTTCTAGGTAAGACTAATGAATTCCCTGTTTTAATCTCCTACTTTTCACCACCATAGAAGAAAAGAGCACAAATCCAATCCAAATTAAGATCTATGCTGTTTTTTCATGTCCTAATAAAGGGATCCTTGTAAAGCCACCCTATCATCTTTTCATGACCAAAAACAAGTTCATCCTTAAGGCCAAAAAGCAGGCAAGGACCAACACTTAAGGCTAAATTGTTAACCACATTCACTCCATGTTCTGTGCTTTCATGGTGAACATACTCTCATACACACACAGCTCCATATCCAGATTAGATATTATCAGACACAAATAATACATACACAGCTATACAACTATTAGTTAACCCTGAACAAGCAGCTGGACATCTCTTACCGTATGTTTCCAGCTTCCTCTCTCTAAAATGGGAACTAGGTGAATAAATTAATAGGGACTCTTCTTCCTGACCAGTTCACACTGCAGCCTACTTCTACACTAGGTAGACTAAAAATAATCTCGTGCAGTACTTCTCTCCACTCCATCATCTGGTTTTTAATTAAACAACATATGTAAAATGTTCGCACCAGATTTTTAAAAAGCAGACACTGAGTTAAATACTGCATATCCCTCTCACTTGTCAATTTTTCACTTTTCAGAATTTTAAATTGAAAAATGTGGGAATTAAGCCCAAAATATCATCAAACAGCACCAGCCTTCCTGAACTTACAAATGAACTGGGGGGGTGGGATGTCCTATTGCTGTTGCCTCCTCAGGCCATCCCAGTGCCCCACTTCCCTCACCTGCCAACACTGACTACCGGCTAAAGACTCGGACAAGTAGGATTTGGCCAGGTTCCCCAAGCTGCACTGTGATATGCTAGGCTGGACACATATTCCTCCAACTGAGAAGTTTCAGGGAGGACCCACTATAGGCACGATATTGGGATAATTTAAAAAGGATGCCCATGACACAGCTGGTGCTCTCTGGAAGCTCACCGTCTGGGTTGAACAAAGGGCACTTTCGTTTGAAAGCCCTCACCAAGCAGCCACTGAGAAGCTCACTCTGTTGTGGGACATAAGGAATCGTGTGCACTGCTGTCCATTCTATGGATCTGGCCTCAGCATCACGGGCTACTATCTTTTCCCAACAAGGACAGAGTACTCTATGTGGGCTGCCTCAGGCAGGCAAAGCCATCTAGAAAATAGCCTTCCTGGTTCATTATGATGGAGAGAAAGGTAAAAGGGCTTTAAATTGAACAGCAATTTATGGAGCCGCTGCACTGGCTAACTCCAGGGGTTGCCATCTACACAGCAACGGGATTGATTGGCAGCGTGAGGCTCTGCAGACTTCTAGAGCCAGAGATTTGGACCACTTCTGGAGAGGAGCCGCATGCGAGGCCAAAAGGCTGCCGTGGCCCTGGGTACTGGAGGAGGCTATGCCTTTTATCACAGGTAGCTGGGGCATGGCAGGGGGCTCACATGACAGGGAATCCACAGAACGGTCTGGACACTGTGACTGAAGAGCTCAATGGCTTCTCCTTGCCAGTCTTCATTTTACCACGTCTGCTAAGTGAGCTGTTAACACAGATCTCCAACTCTTATCTGTGATGAGTCAGGTGTTTTGTTTTGTTTTAGTATTTACTTAGGTATTTATAAGCACTGGCAAGAATGTGGGGAAATGATGATTTGTGCTTAAGCCATATTGTTATATGTTCAGTTCTCCTCTCAATATTTATCAGAAAAGAGCTGATATGACTTTAAAATTTTGGGTACTTTTCAAGTACAGTTTTAGAAGAATATTTTTAGGGGCAGAACATAAGCCAACTAAAATTTTTACACACTGAATTCATTTTTTCCGCACCACATAGACCAATTTTCTCCTCATTGTCTCCCCCTATTCTTGGATCGAGCCAATTCCTTAGCAGCAGAGACAGGAAAACAAATTGAGGAGGCTGTGATTCTACAGAGACAAAAGAATAGGACAGTTATCTACCTTGAAAAACTTAAATTTTTAATTTTCTATCAGGATTAGGTATATCATCTGGATTGTTTATTAAACTCTCTTTCTCCTTCCATACTACTCTCTGAGAATGGGAAACAGCTTTGGAAGCCACTCTTTTAAAATAGCATCCTCCCCCTTCCTAGGATCTGGCTGCTAATGCAAACAGTTGCTAGTGATGTGAAATATCACCTTTATGATGGAATAAGACTCATAAGACGGCATGACAGATGGAAGAGGAAGGGTAGGGAAAACAACAGAATTATGTAGAAAGGTACCCTGTAGAAAAGTACTGCGAAAAATTCTAGAGCAGAGGCAGGAACTAAAAGTCCCCAGAATGCATGGCTCCCCTCTTAGATAATTACAAAGGGAACTGGGCTTTTGTGTAAACCAGCATGCTTCAGTGCAGCTTTTCACTGCTCATGGACCATGCCTGCTATGCTTTCTATGCCTTCCCCCAGGTCACTGGTGCCTCAGGAATCCCAACATTATTTTCCTTCCCCTCCTTTTTTGACTGCTCTGTCGCCTTAGTGTTCAATATTCAGGGCAGTAAGTGTCCAACACTGTTAGCTTTTCTTCCAAGAAATATCCTTCATAGATTTTGATTTGTAAGGCCTTTCAAAAACATCTTCATAATTTAATGAATTCCTTTAAGCTTTTTCCCCCTCCTTTGGTCAATTTACAACAATAAAAATCCTCTTTTAAAAAATGCTTGTTTAGCCGAGACCAGTTTGGCTCAGTGGATAGAGGGTCGGCCTGCGGACTGAAAGGTCCCAGGTTCGATTCCAGTCGGGGGCATGTACCTTGCTTGCAGGCACATCTCCAGCAGGAGGCAGCTGATCAATGTCTCTCTCTCATCAATGTGCAGGAGGCGGCTGATCAATGTCTCTCTCTCATCAATGTTTCTGACTTTCTGTCACTCTCCCTTTCTCTCTGTCAATAAAATATATTAAAAAAAAAAAATGCTTATTTAGCCCTGGCCAGTTTTACTCAGGGTCCCAGGTTTGATTCTGGTCAAGGGCATATACCCAGGCTACAAGCTCGATCTCTAGGAGGGGGCATGCAGGAAGCGGCCAATCAATGATTCTCTCTCATCATTGATGTTTCTCTCTCTCTCTCTCTCTCCCTCCCCCCCCCGCCCCATCCCTTCCTCTCTGAAATCAGTAAAATACACACACACACACACACACACACACACACATATATGAGGCATAATGCATGAAGATTCGTGCAAGAATGGGCCTTCCATCCCCTGACAGCCAGCATCGCCTTCGCTCTGGCCAGAGGAGCCTTTCTGCCTTCCCATTCTGCCCAGAGGCCTGGAGTACCTGGGGTGGTGTGGAATGCCTGTATCATTGACATGGCGATGATGCAAGCATCCTGCCCTAGACTCCTCCCACCTGCATATGCAAATTAACCCAGCGCCTTTATTGGGTTAGTCTGCATACTCACTCCTGATTGGCTAATGGCCGCCACGAAGGTACGGTCAATTAGCATGTTACTCTTCTATTAGGTAGGTTTTTTTTTTGTTTTTGTTTTTTTGTTTTTAAATGCTTATTTAGCCCTAGCATTGGCCTGTGGACTGAAGGGTTCCAGGTTCGATTCCAGTCAATAGCAGGAATGTTGGTAGTAGGCTCAATACCCTGCCCTGGTCAGGTGCACATGTGGGAAGCAACCAATCGACGTGTCTCTCTCATGTCAATGTTTCTCTCTCTCTGTCTCTCCTCCTCCCTTCCACTCTCTCTAAAAATCAATGGCAAAATTTCTTTGGTAAGGATTAACAATAGCAACAACAAAAATGCTTATTTATCACCTAGCCTTTGTTTTTATTTATCTAAGAGCAGTGGTTTCATCTGCCCCTCATCCAGTTCGTTAATCTAAGTTTCTACAGATTCAAGTATAGAAAGGAAAGTATAGCACTTACCACATTAATAGGGGGTCTCCTGAAGTAAAATGGTAGTTTCTCTGTTACAGTTATGCAGACTAAATCCACATCTAGATGTGTACAAGCAACCTGTCAAGAAGAAAAAGTAGGTAAGCTCTTTTTGTGGCTCCTCGGAGGTGGGCGGCTGCTTCAGGATGAAGCTGAATACCTCTTTCCCAGCCCCTGGCTGCCAGGGACTCAATGAAGTGGACAATAAATGCAAACTTCTACTTTTTGTGAGAAGTGTATGGCACAGTTTTTGCTGATGCTCTGGGTGAAAATTGAAAGAAGGGGTATGTGGTTTGAATCAGTGGTGAGAACAACATTTCCTCATGAAGCAGTGTCTTGACCCATGGCTTATATCCACCTGTTACTAAGTAAGGCATTCCTGTTATACACACCAAGAAAGATTGAAGAGAGAAAGCACAAATCTGTTCAGGATTGCATTGTGGATGTCAATCTCAATGTTCTCAACTAGGTCACTGCATTAAAAAAATATATATATATATTCCTGGTCTCACTGATACTGTGCCTCATCATCTGAGGACCAAAAAATAGCAGAATCCACAAACTACAAAATTTCTCAAAAGTTGGTGATGTTTGCATAAATGTGTGAGAAATCCCCTACATAAGAAGGTAAGAAACCTTGGACCAAAGCACCCAACATTCAGTGTCTTGCTACTCTAAGCATCCTGCAACACAAACGTCAGTGTATTGCTCTGAAAAAACAAATGTACTAAAAAAGTAAATAAATAAGGAAGGAAGAGGCTGCAAAATATGCCTAAATGTTTAGCTAAGAGAACAAAGGAGACCAAAGAGAAAGGCAAAAGAAAAACTGTTACATTAAGAATGGGAATGAGGTCAATTCGGATATAAAGAAACATAAATAGACATTGCTCACGCTAAAGGTGTTATGATGGCTCTGCGTTGACATACAAAGCCAGTGGTCAGCCATTCTTGCAAGTTTGGCTTGAACAGTTTAACTGTAATCTGGCTGAAGCAGTGTGATGTGTCCACAGACCTTTAACAGACAGGGTCTAGAGACCCTCTGACTCATGGTCTGCTACGTAAGAACGGGCTGGTAAGAGAGGCTCGGTTTGTGGAAGTGTACATTGTTCCAGAAAGGGAAAACTAATTGAAATCCAAGAAGAAAAAAAGAGCCAAATGCTCCACTTTTCCCGTAAATCATTTATTTTTGTGCTAGGAATTGTTTCAGGCCTGCGATTCCTACCAGTCTATTGAGTGACTGAAGAAACATGAACAAGACACTATCAATGGTATTTTATTCATATACTAATGAAAACAATCTATATAACTGGTCAACACAGAGCTGTTACAAATCAAATGATACTAAATACATTTTTCAGATTAATTTCTCTTTCCTTTCATCTAATTTTTGCTATCAATACTCTGCATCTATATCCAAAAGAGATTTAAAACTGCTTACAAAAGCAGCTTGCAAGATGAAATAAACAGGTAAGAAAATCAGGACAGAAGGAAAATACATTTGAGGAAAGGTTACTAATTTAAGAGTACAGGCCAAAAGACATTGCTAGAAGATGAATATCTGGCTCTGATTTTCCCATTATTTGATTTACAGTGATAAAAAGAATTGGCTGTTTTGAACTGTATTAAACATAAGACACACTCACAGTGTTGGTATATACAGAATCCATGAATAAATTCACACTGCCAGGTGGCTATGCTGACAAACCAACATCAGGGGCAGAGACCAAGGGAAAGGATGGAGGAAGGAAGAGGAGTAAAGAGGTGGTAATAATGGGGAGTTCTTCAGAATCCCCATTTCGGTCACTCCTACCCCCACCCAGACTCCCTGGCTTTAAGACGGCCCTGGTAACTCAGTAAGCCTGGGAAGTAGTGCTGTTTTGGCAAAAACACTTGGCTCATTAAGAATCTGCCCCATCCCAACTGCTACAGCTGCCCAACTCATAAGAGTCATTGAAAATTTAGTAAGAATGGATGAAGAAAAGCTCTGAATAGTAGATAATACAAGTTCAGCTCTGTCCACCATTTTTTAACTATCACAATAGCAAAGATAAAAATGTTCAGGAATATTCTGCCAACACAAGAATGAATAAACAGGTACTCACAGGATCCTTACATCAGTAGACTCTTAAAGAGTACTTTAGCAATACGTATCAAAATTTTAAGTGCATACACCATCAACCTCACTTATAGAAATGTATCCAATAGGTTCTAGAAATATATTCTATAGCAATGTACTCTCCAAATGCTCAGGGATATTAGTACAATGAAAAGTCATTCTAAACACTAATCACAAAAGAGTAGATGAAATTAAACATGTATCAACTTTACTTCAATAAATTATATATAGACACTTATTATAATGGAATATGCTGACTCCTAAAAAGCAATGAGGTATTATCTCTAATGGACATCAGGGACCATCTCCAAGATATATTGCTAGATGAAAAAAAAGCATGGTGTTAGATAAGAAAAAAGGAAGGAAGGAAGGAAGAGAGAGGAATGAAGGAAAGATTAGGTAAATAATATTTCTAGAAGATACAAAATTTTAGCAGTGGTTGCCTCAGGAGAAAAGGGAGAAGAAATTTTAGGTAGAAAAGTATACTTTCCAGTGCTTATCTATTTGTATTGTTTGAAGTTATTATCATTACAGAAATTATTTTTCATTAAAAAAAGCTGATTCTTTTTTTTTTTTAAGCCTGCTGAATATTCTTCCCCAGACCAAAGCTAAATTAGGCTACTTATTACTTATGTATTGGTCATTTTCTCCTTCTCCTATTTAACTGGCTAATTAAAAAATACCACTTGTTAGTTTAAGTACATGCATTTTAATAAACTTTCAGTAACAAAGGCCAGTTCTACTTGGTTCCCTCTAACACCTCAAACTTAAAATGTCTCAAACTGAATTATTTTGCTATTTAGCATATTCTATTAATCCTGACATCCATAAAATGGACTTGGGGAGGACTATGAACCCCTATCCTTCTGACTTCCTTGTTTTATAAAATAAAAAAAATGTTTGGGTATGTATGTGCATTTTTAAGAATATATTTTCCTTAAGTCCTCACAGGAGACCTTTGCCAAAGAAAAAGAACTGATATGAATTTATATACAGCCTGTCAAAACCACTAAGACTTTAAACCATAAATATTATTTGTACATTAATTTAATCTTCTTTAATGATTTAGAAAGTACTTTAATGTGAACAATGCTTTTATTTTATAATTCTCTAAACATATCAATTGAACATTGGGTTTAATAGAAAGATAAATAGCAAAAAAATTCAATTAGAAATATTTTAAGTTTGCGGTCCCTCCTGCCGCCCCACACTGGTGCAGTTTTCTAAAGAATGGATTTGAGCCTCCAATGTGGCTCAGTGGTTGGGTGTCAACCTATGAACCAAGAGGTCAAAGTTGGATTCCCAATCAGGACACATATCTGGGTTGTGGGCTTGTTACTATTCATCTCCCTTCCTCCTCCAAATCAATAATATATATATACATATATATATATTTTAAAAAGATTATCAGGCCCACTCCCAGTGATATATTCAGAAGTAGGGCCAAAGCATTCTCATTTTAACAAATATCCCCAGCAATTTTGAAGCTGTGGGAGCCATAAGCACTGTCCTGAAAAGTAACCTCTTTCAAGAGGATACTGAGGTGCTGGTAGCATACTCTACAAAAGCAGTTTTGAAAGGGAAGTAGGCATGGATTTTGGGAGCAGGAAGCAAATAGAACTTTTATTTCCATTTATTTTTTAATTCACTCTCTTAAAACTTACATTTTGTGTGTATATTACCTTTTAAAGCACACTATTATAATGAAGTATGCAAATAATTTCTAAGAAAATAAACCTATATTGGGGATGCAGCCTCAATGCTTATTTGAATTGATAGGGTGCACAATCTAAGTTGTTTGTAGACAACCAGACTAAAAAACCTGAACTCACCTCAACCTAAATCTTTAAATCTAGTCACTTTAAATTTTAAATGGGAATAAGGAACTCAGAAGCTCCAGAAGCTTCTCTGAAACTCTGCTATATTCCCTCCCTCATCCCAAGAAGCCCTGGGAATTCCCAATGCTATTAAGGTGGTTAGATTTTATATTACTAATTGTTAACATATGTATGTTATGATTACCTTAAGAGACCTTCATTTTAGATTATATCTACACCTTTTAAATTAATCAACTTTCAAACCAAACAAATGAAATCAATTACAGGATACAACCTCTTAAACAACAACTGCTTGCATTTGTCCCGATTCCAGACCGTGATAGACTTTAAAAAGCTTTTTAAAATTGATTATCTACAGAAAACAAGGAGAGCCCCAACTTGAACTGAGTCGTAGAGAATAGGTAAGATTTGGACAGATCAGAGGAAGCAGACCCAATTTTAGTAGCCTATCTAATAAAGAGGGAATATGCTAATTGACCATCACTCTGTCACAAAGATGGCTGTACCCACAGCTGAGGCCAAGTTCCCATAAGGAGCCGTAATGAGCAATCAGCAGGGACCTGAGGCTATACCCTCCCCCACCCAACAGGGCTTGACAGGGGACCTCAGGCTGTGCCCTCTGCCCTGGTGTCAGGCTAAGGGACTTCAGGCTGCTCCCCATACCCCAATGCCAGGCCAGAGGACCTGAGGCCATGCCCCTCACCCACCGGGCTTGACAGAGGACCTCAATGTGCACTTCCCATCTTGGTGTTGGGCTAGGGGACCTCAGGCTGCTCCCCACACCCAGCACAAGGTCAGGGGACCTCAGGCCAGGCTCCCCATCAGGTGAGGCTTGACAGGGGACTTCAGGCTGTGTCCCCCACCCAGCAGGGCTTGATGGGGGACCTCAAGGTGCACCCCCAGTGCTGGGTCGGAGGAACTCAGGCTGCGCCCCTGCCTGGCAGGGCTTGACAGAGGATCTCAGGCCATGTCCCCCACCTGACAGAGCTTGATGGAAACCTCAAGGCATGCTCCCTGCCTCGGACTGGGCTGGGGACCTCAAACCTTCCCTCCGGCCCCCATCCTGGTGCCGGGCCAGGGGACCTGACACTATGCCCCCTGCCTGGCGAGGCTTGACAAGGGTGGGACTGGTCAGGTCTGGATCTAGCCCAATGTGTGGGGGGGAGCAGGTCTGAGTTTCATGTGATTTTTAAGGTGCATGTGGGTGGATGGGGACTTGACAGAGGACCTCAATGTGCACTTCCCATCTTGGTGCTGGGCTAGGGGACCTCAGGCTGCTCCCCACACCCCAGCACCAGGTCAGGGGACCTCAGGCCAGGCTCCAGATTCTGACAGGAGGGAGATTTTCATATACATTTTACTAATTTTCTCTTATCCTTGACACTTCTATTATAGAGAAAGGGCAAATAGCAGTATTAAATTATTGTATCCCCTTTTAATGTGCACGATTTTGTGCACCAGGCAACTAGTATCATAATAAAAGGCTAATATGCAAATAGTCATCACACTGTGACACACCCAATCAGCAGGGACCTGAGGTTGTGTGGTGTCAGGCTGGGACCAGAGGACCTGACACTATGCTCCCAACCTGGTGGGGCTTGACAGAGGTGGGGCCAGCTGGGTCTTGGTGTTGCCAATGGGAGTGGGGCCGGCTGAACAATTCTATTACAGAGAAAGGGCAAATAGCAATATTAAAATATTACCTCTAATTAATTTTCTTTTAATGTGCATGAATTTCGTGCACTGGGCTACTAGTATCTGTATAATCAAATACTCTGTGAATTATTTGTAGCTTTCTTCCCTCTTCTAGAATACATTTCACTCACCATCATCAAGCATATATTCATGGTTTTAAATTCACTTTTTAAATAGTCTGAGAAAAATAAGTAATACGATAAACAACTAAGATAAAATTGCTGTATGGAATTATAATGTATTCTAAAACCTAAAAGCCCTAACTCTACTACATACTACCTGAGATTTAGAGCAAATCACTTAGTCTGAACCTCAGTTTCCTCTCCTATACAATGGGGAGAGTAACAAATATGTGTCCCAATTATCCCTCAAGAGTGTTGTATTAAAGGTTAAAAAAAAAAAGTAAAGGTCTTTCAAAGATAATATAAATGTATGCCTTCCAGCCATAGTGTCATGTTTTAAGGGTTCTGTTTCTCTAATCACTAGTAAATGGTTATGGAAATGTAAGCTATATGCTTACATTTCTTCTTCTTTTTTTAAAAATATATTTTATTGATTTTTTACAGACAGGAAGGGAGAGAAATAGAGTTAGAAACATCAATCAGCTGCCTCCTGCACACCCTCTACTGGGGATGTGCACACAACCAAGGTACACACCCTTGACCGGAATCGAACTTGGGACCCTTCAGTCTGCAGGCCAATGCTCTATCTACTGAGCCAAACCAGTTAGGGCTATATGCTTACATTTCTAAAATCAATTTTGAAAAAAAAAAGTAGTACAAATTGGGTATATTACCAGCTTTTAGTGTATAACATAACTGAACTGTTATTTAATAACAAAACTAAGTTACTATTTAACAAATCTGGGAACTACCCACAGTCCTTATACCTATCATGGTTCCATCAATGAATTAGAATCTCCTGTGGAACTTGAAACAAACAGATACCAGACTCAATCCCTAACCTCCTGGATCAAAATCTTCAGTGGTGAGGGCTGAACACCCCTGGTTTTAAAAAGTGCCACAGGGGTCTCTGATGAGTATGTACCACTCCCCTTTACTGACCTCTTTTTCTGAAACAAAATTGAAATTATAATTGAACATTTTATGAAAGGAGTCATCAAAAACAAAGTTATTCATAGATGAGCTGTGCTGTTCCTCTACAATAATATACACATTTAAGAATTGATTAAAAAAAAATTGATAGTAAACCTGGAAAACTAAATTTACCACATAAGTCTTCTTTGTCAACAGCTCCATCTACTGGATAAACTTTGGTAAAAATCTTCCTATAATTTTAGAATAGACTTTGCTTAGAAATGAACTATACTGTAAAATCAAAACATCAAAACCGGTACTTTTTCCCCCCTGCAATATACCTTTGGTGGATAGAATTTTTGCAGATGGATATTTTTTAGAACCTAAAGACAACATACTTTCTAAAGGTATCTATCGCTCATTTTACAATGTAAAACATATTACCGAAAAACTATATTACAGGTGAATTTTTTTTCTTTTTCTGTAATCATTTAAAATGTCCATTATGTTCACAGATATAGCAATTTTAAAAGTACAGAAGGAATTGCATTCACAAAGCCTCCCAGATCAGGAGGGGGACAGTATCAGCAGATGGTTGACTGTGGAGAATTTCTAGAAGACTGATGCCTGACGTGATCCTGCTGGCATATGGGCCACACCTCTCAGCATGCAAAGGAGAAAGATCAGACAAATGGGAGCTTTCAAGCCACAGTAGAAGCTTATGCCTTTTTTCCCCAACTGGCAGCAGCAACTAGTAAGAAGGGCAGAAATTGAAGCGACTTTTATAACTACAAAGAGTGAGACCAACATTTACTAACAGAAGTTTCCAATGAATGAATGAATGAATGAAGCAGAAATAAAGAAACAGGAGAAAATTTGATAGGCTGTTCAAATCTGAGCCCATCAAATGCCTAGCAGGATGAACAAAACAAAACAAAAAACAGGCTGCCTAAATACACTCTAGTGAAATTCCAGCACCATAAATGAAAAATTCAAAGTTTCCAGATAGGGCAAAACAGATAATCTACAAAGGCATAATAATTAAGACTTTCTTAAAAAAACAACAACAACAACAACAAAAAAAAACCACCACTATTTTCTTTTACTTACATGAAAAAGTTTTTCTGTCTTTGGAAAAACTGCAACAATATCATACAGCCGGACCCTTGAAGAAGTTGCTCTCTAGTAATAAAAAGAATGTTGTTATACAGTAACAAAAACAGTACCCATGAGATTCGATGCTTCTAGTTTGGCTGTACACCTAACATGCCACTGACAGTTCTGCTTTGCTTTGTATGTTGGGAGAGACTTTCTAAGCACGTGAGAATTTAGATCCCAACATCCATTCCCCAACCTTCTATCTTCCTTCCTACATTGTTACATTTGTATCAAACATTGTGTTTGCGATGCTTTTACAAACTAGTGGAGGAGTTTATCAGACACCTACCGAGAGCCTGTTGTGTGAAGGATACTAGGGGTACAGGATCATTTAAGGCATATGTGTGCCCTTCAGGGAATACACAATTTTGTTGGGAGACAAAAAATACACTTGACTAAGTGTGAGGCAATTAGGTTCACAATGAGAATAATGTTCAGTAAAAATTAAACTGCTAGATGTGCAGGAAAATACCTGGGAAACCAAGCACAGAATGAGAGAAATATGAGACAGCTTATCCTAGCTTATCTTCCTCCCATTAAACGCTGAAATTTCTCAGGACCTTCTCTTCCCACCTCACACTTGGACCAGGGAGTCTCATCCACTCCCATGAATTAAATTATCTCTATAGGATGACCACTTCCAAGTCATTATCTGTTATTAGGATCACTCTTCTAAGGGCCATGCCTTTCCAACTGCCATTTGATAGGCTCCAGTGGAACTTGTACAATAACCCATCAAGTCCCAAAAGCCAGGCCCTCAAAGCTGCTTTTCTGTGTATGTCCCGTCTCAGCCAATGGTACCACGAGCTACCTACCTGGCTGCTAAGGCATCATCATCATCCTAAATCCAATTAACCATCAAATCCCACCAATCCGCCCACCTGGATGCTTCTCAAATCATCCTTGATACCCTCTGATCCATTCACTGTAATGCAAACAGTCCTTGGCTAAGATCTGCTCCCCACACCAAGCTCCCTAACCGCGTCTCAGGTTAGCCAGCTTAGCAGGCTAGGAACACACCCGGAACACACCATGTTTTCTTTGGCTTCAGGACCGTGTATAATCCCTCCTGACTCTGAGAGCATTCTCTCCCCCACTCAACATCTAAATAACCCTGATTTCTCCAGCCCCAGTTTGAACATCAACTTCCTCAAATGGGCCTCCAGAGCGTTCTTTCTTTACTACCTCCACTTTTTTAGCTGTTTCTTACAGATTTAAAAGGACTGTGTCTGTATTACTTACAGCAATCTCCCTAGCACCACCGTATGTCTGGTTCCTGTGAGCTCAATGACTAACAGTTGCCCAAGGACTCATATATTGTGGTGTTCCTGTACATTTGGCATGAGTGGAAGAGACTCTGTTATATTATGTGAATTCTGAGGATGGGGACAGCAGGCAGGTGTCACGCACAGGGGTGGGGGGTAGGGGTGTAAGAATGGGTTAAGCTGAAAAGCAACACTTTCAACATTAATCAATCAACTTACAAGTCCAAAACGAGAGAAGAACGGTAATTAACTTACCAACACATTGCAGTGGGATGGATCCGAAACAATAATTGTCAGTCTAGTTAAAATTTTTATTGGTCTTGATTTTCCCTATAATCAAAAACATATCATCAAAAAAAGCACAGAATACAAATGACTGATTTTCCAGTGGAAGCATTCATTAAAAAGATGCCAGCAACAGGGTAGTAAAGATCAGTAAAATCCAGCCTTCATTCTCAAGCAATTTATATTATAGCTAGAGAAAAAAGGTTTATATTAAGCCACATAATGAGATAATTTAAAGGCTGTAGGACTTAAGGAAAGAAGACCACCAAAGAAGTATGGAATCCATAGTAAGAGAATGTTTCACAGAAGAGCTGGGTCCTGATGGAAAGGTAAGACTGATAATCAGAGGAAGGAGCATCGAAAGGTAGAGAACCATATATATCAAGGGTGTGTCTGCATTGAATTAGGTATTATGCTTCTTAAACAACAAAACACTTACCTGTACAATTGGCAAAGTTGTAAAGAGTTCTGAAACAGCTACTGGTTTTTCAATTTCCTACAACAAATAATAAACAGTTACCCTGGATTATACATGTTAATGGGACAAAGCATAATGGAAAACTTACTAAGGGTTTGCAGAAAAGATAATTTAAGAAAAGAAATAAGAAAATTAATTTGTGGTATTCAGAAACACTAAATTAGCTTTTTTCTTAAAAAAAATAAAGAAAACTAAAGAGCAGAAAAGCAACTGTAAACATCAATGCATAGGAAGGATGCAAAGTAGTTTTTAGAATGAAATAATCTGTAAGGTACAGATTGTTGGCCTAAAGAGAAATATACACATTTACCAATATGTTTATGTTAAAGAGTTAAAAAAATCAAATATTGTGATTATAGTCAGTCAATAACAATGCACTTTTTTAAAAAAATTACTATTGAGTGACTTAATTATCATCAAATCAACTTTAAAAATCCTCAAAGCATGTCTATTACGTTACAAAAATGCTATCATTTGCATAAACATGCATAAACTCAACTATTAATAAAATAAGAATAGTGCACAGAGAATGTATTTTTTAAAATTGCAAGAAAATATGCTTATCTGCAGGATCCATATTGCCAATATAAATATAAGCAATTATAAAAAATTGGTTATTAACTTCAGAAATTATATTTTACCTGTTTCTTTTCCTTAAATTCAACAATGTGATTGATGGCAACAACTGAATAGCCAACTGAAAAGAAAAATGGAACATTCTTCTTAAATATAACCACCGCTTTCCTTTACCCATAGCCCCATCCCACTTCTAGATGTCAACACTAGGCGGAAGTTTGCGGAGTGGTGGTATGGGTATGAGCTCTGGTGTCAGGCTGCCTGCTTTCAGATCCAAGCATTACCACTTTCAAGTTTCAGATTCTTCATCTGTCAAAATGGTGATAATAAAAGAACTTAACATGGATGTCACGAGGACTAAATGAGATAATGCTCGTAGAGTGTTTTAGAATGGTGCCTGGCACTTAGTTAAGGCTTTAATTGATCTCCATGACATATTATTAGCATGATACTAGACACCCTTAACTTTGCGTGTCTCCTTTTCATCTATCATTCTCTTTCATATTCCTTTTTTCATTTTCATCCCAACTTTACATTTTTTCAGCCCCCACTTTATTCTCACTCATTTCTTTTGCATTTTAGCCTTATTACTTCCTTCTGAGGCCCTTTTCCTTAGGAGAAATGGAGTAATGATGCCCTCACACCAATGTCCACTTCGCTTTTGGAGCTCCCCACCATCAGGACTGGGAACTCTTTGAGGCCAGGGCCTTGCTCTATCAGCCTCAACCCAGAGCACTGTTCTGGGCATTTGACTACCGAAATTATGTCTAAATCATATTTTCAAGTTATTTTAACACCAATGGGTGGGGGTAATAACAGGATATGAAAATATAATGCATATTAATGCCAAAATAGGAGGCCCCCTTTCACCCAACTTCCTTCTTTCCTTCCTCACTCAAATACTGAGTATCCATGACACGACCGACCATTATGTGTTGAGAATACAGAAAAACCAGAAAAGAAATTTCCTGTACTTTGTGCTTCACCTTTCAGTCAAATCAATCAAGTCCCCCCCCCCCCCAACATTCTTCTTCATCATACTCCAAAGTACTCTAAGTTTTCTTGTCACACCCACTCAGGAAACCTTCTGGCCACTAAACAATGTCTCTACTGTCCTTGAGAAATGTCAACTAGATTCAATTTCTCCACAAACTTTTCCTAGACTACTCATTTGGCATCTTAGGATTTCTTTTCCAACGTCTCTGATATAACTTCTATTTATATAACTTATTTCTGAAGCTTACTGGCTTCTTACAACACATCATAAATCAAGAAACCAGGGATCTGTCTTCTTTATTCTTTGAAAATTGCCACTCACCAAATAGCACTCCTTTCGCTTTAAAATTGGGGTGACTTTCTGTCCTGTTATGACTTTTCATTTAATTTTAATTGGGTAACAACGTGTATAGACACTTAACCACATCCCTTCAAGGATATTTGAAATTGAGGCCATTTTCTAAACAAGTCATCATTTTCTGTATTTTTAAAAAGGTGTACAGCTTATTAATTTATCCCATAAGCAGCGAGTGAGTCATCACTATGGGCCAGGGCTGCTGAGTGACTGTGCTGAACACAAGAAATAAAAGAATGAATGGAGCTGAAACCGATTTGGCTCAGTGGAGAGAGCATTGGCCTGCGGATTGAGGGGTCCTGGGTTCCATTCGGGTCAAGGACTTGTACATTGGTTGCGGGCACATCCCCAGTGGGGAAGCGTGCAGGAGGCGGCTGATAGATGTCTCTCGTCGATGTTTCTGGCTTTCTATCCCTCTCCCTTCCTCTCTGTGAAAAATCAATAAAAATATATTATTTAAAAAAAAAAATGAATGGAAAGACAGGGCTGCTCTCTACATTCACTCATTAAGGAAAAAGCACTTGGGGAAAGCTTCATTGAAGAAGTAATACAAACTACACCCGGAAAATTTGATTTTAAGGGAACCACCCAAAAGTAGCGTTAACCGGCCCAGACCATCACGTCCATCGCCTTCTTTTTACTGGCGAGGAAAGTAATCTCAGAGAGACCGTGCTGATTAGCGGCTCCCATGGAAAGACAGAAGGACAAGAAGAAATGGTGTAACCCACTTCGCCAAAGAAAGGCCGGCTTTACCCAGCACCACCACCCTCTGAAAAGTACCACCGCCAGCTCTCCCAGAGCTGAGGACGGAGGAATCCTGCAGAAGCCTCTCCATTTGTAAACCCTTCTAGCCCTACACCGAAGGAAGAAAACAGCAGTCAGGATTAGTTTCAATAATTAAAAAACAGGCTCTTCTCTCCCAGGGCTTTCGCTTCCTGGCATTGAAATATGAACCCGGCGTTCAGGCCATGCTGCTTGCCCTCAGCCCCAATAGATCCTCTCCTGCCTACCCTTCCTATAAATACTATCCCGGCACTCGCAGCCCCCCGTTGCTCCCCGCTTTTCCGAGCCCCGAAGTCCACTCGGTCTGTGCGCTCCTCTCGCATCTGCTCCGACCCCCAGTCGTGAAAGGCAGAAAGGGGCGCGGCATTAAAAGCACGGGTGTAGGTTACACTAGGAAGCCCTGGCTTCTGCGTCCCATCAGCTGTGGGGCCCTAAACAAACCCTCCACCTCCTCCAGGCCTCAGTCTTCTCAATCTGCATGAGAGGAGGAGCTAGACTGGGTAACAGCTCCCCGGGGCTTCGAATTTCCCGCGTTCAGGATCCAAACCACAGCGGGGTAAGCATCGGCTTGCAGGGACCTCCCAGAGACACGGAGGCCCGGCCTTGCCGAGTCCTTCCAGAACGTGGCCCGACAAGGTGGAGGGCGGCGAGGCTGGGCGGGCATTGCGGCCCGCGAGGCCAGGGCGACTCACGGTGAGCGGCGTTCTCCACGAGCCCGCGCAGCGCCTTCAGATCCGAGCCCACTCGCAGGTCCAAATCTGCAAACACCGCCATGCTGGAGTCACATGACCGTCCCGCACGATCTGCGCAGGCGCTTGGCCCCCCTCGCCCCCCGAGGCATGCTGGGATTTGTAGTTTAACTCAAGCATTTGGACCCTCCCTTTTTAAGTTGGTTGTAAGTGAGGTTTCCCAGGCATTTGCTTCGCTTTCAAGTACCCAAAGTAAAAATTAGTGTGTCGAAACCAACAGCCTCACTTCTGAATGAGAGAGTTTGCTTTCCCCCAGGGGTATTCCCGACTCCTACCCTTCCTCCTATTAAATGGTAGAAAGTAATTCTTACGAAATACAACTGTATATAGCATTTATTGAGCGCCTGCGATAAACCAGAAACTCTTGCTAAGAGCTGGAAATGCTTTAAAAAAAAAAAAAGACATAAATAACCCGTTTTCTTTCCTACCTGTAAAGCCCATGCTGTTGATTAAAATAGGCTCATCAGGAAGAGCGGGAATCTGACCTCGAAAATGATTGCCTGTGAAAAGCAAAGGGTCTTTCTTCTTTTTTTCCCTCCCAAACCGAGCTGGCTGTGGCATAGCGCGGGGCTTTTTATCACACTTAACATTTCCAACCACAAGATGGCAGGGGTGGCCTAGGTGAAGAGGAAGAGAAAGAGAAAAGGTGAGAAATTGGAAAAAGGTCATTCAGTATTTTACAGAGGGCTAGCCAATTTGCTAAGTATTTCATTTAATTTTCAAAGCAACTGAGTTAAGTGATTTTTTGTGTATGTTTTTTTTTCTTCTTCAACAAATGCATTTTATATCTGCATATCAAGTGAAGAAAAATTGTTCAGGCAACTAAAACTTTTCACTGAAGGAAATTTATAAGGAATACATATTAAAGGCAAGAGAAAGAACAGGTCCTAAACAGAAGCTAGCATTTTCGAACATAATACCTATAAATTCTATTGCTCAGGCAGTACCTTGAGAATATAGCTAATAACTCTAAGATAAATTACACTTACAAAACTAAATTATCTCTAGAATTTTCTATTGCAGCTGATAAGCAAGTAAATATATAAAAGCTGTTTATATTATTGAGAATTTTGACTTGACTAAATTTTTTTGGAAATGCTGCTTTAAAATGGTACATCATTAGAAAGTGACTTATTTTTGTGTGGAGAAGAATTTTGAGAATTTTGAAGTTGACTTCTCAGAATTGGTAACCATGACTAACACTGACTTCTACGGGATCAATGTCAACTTGATACTTATACAACATAAACACAATGTAACGAGATTTTGGCCAATTTATTGTACTATTAACTAGAAATGACTTGGAGCTCAAAACCTAAAAACTATATAAATAATAGCTATGGTAATTAAACATGCCTCACACACAGTCCATATCCCAATAGTGGATGCTGAGGGAATTTTGAACTGCTAAAAGATACTCATTTATTAAGCTTTCCATGAATGTTCTCTCTGTGAAATTTGTATTGAGGAATATATTGCCCTCTAGGGGGTGTGCATGTACCATTTATATTCCAAAATGAGTAGTACAAAACACTGAGTTCTAAAATAAATACATGTTCTTGGATCTATCTGTTTTCTGTTCATCATTTTAAAAACACATATTTAAAGGTTGTATTTATTTTGTAAAGGGAATGAAAATTTTCTAAATGGAGGAAAGCAAAGAAAAATAGTACATTTTTATAGTTAGGTATAATGCAAGTAAAAGTAGCATAATTAAAAAGCACACGTATCTGGATTAAAACTCACAATTCACTTTAAGCTGAGTAGTTATTTAAAATCATGGATGACTCTAGGTTAGAGGCCATTATGCTACACTACTCCCTTCCCCCCCCTCTCCAACAAATGTTAACTAAACACCCAGTATGTGGCAGGAATAAGAAAACAGCCTTCCTTTGGGAAGTTCATAGTCTAATAGAGAAGGCAGTTATGTAAATGTAAAGCATAATGCAACACTAAGTACTATAATAAAGATTGAAAAAATATACTTTAAGAGCCTAGAAACAATTATATTAAGTATGGTGAGAGGAATTGTCACAGAGAAGGAGATAATTCCTGTTTGTTGGACTCTTTTATCCGAAGTAGGCCTCCCCAGAATTTCTGTTGACAGATTTCCATCTAAGATATGTGTTCTGTTTCTATGCTACTGCGCTATAGCCTGACTGGCAGCCACAGGGTCGTGTTTGGATGTTTAACACAATAATCTTAGCACTAGTTTTCCTAGTCTTTTCTCATCCAATTCTGGGGGCTTTTCCTCCCCCAATTAGTTCAGTTGAGTGAGGCAATGGGGTGTAAAAAAGTGAGCATCTAAACATTTTTGAAAAGTAAAAAATAGCCCTGTAGGAAGTCAGCTTCCTTGTCATTGGAAATTATTGGAAGCCCAGTCAGCATGACATTAGTATACTTAACTGACTAATGAGCTATTGATTCCTGTGGCATAGAAAGCTTTATTTTACTTGTATTTTTTGAATAAATCTAGATTGTCAGAGTATGCTGGTTTATGGGAAAAGAAACTCTCTTATGCTTATATCCTATAGATGGGGATGTGTGGTTCTCTATAGACATGATTAAGCATGCATTTGGATGGGCTAGAGTACGTGGGATGAAGAAGAGCTTATAGAAAGCAGTTCCTGTTGTAGGATTTGCTCTACTGTATTTCCCCCAGAGCAGTTTTGAGAGAGGGATTGCCTGTTGGGAGATTATATCACAAAACTGTAATTCTCAGATGCTCTCATTGACAATTTAATGAGAATGTGGTTATAAGCAATGCGAGTCTAGACAAGGTTTGGTACTTTTAAAAGCATCAGCTATTTTTTAAATGAAACAAACAAAAGAAAGAAAAATCTAAAGACTTGGTTTGATTTAGATGCTAATACATCTCTATCTCCAGTGTAAGTGCCAAAGAGCGGGTATGTAGGAGGGGGTTGTAGGTAGGGGGTGGTAGTGAAGGAAGCAACGCCTTTATATGGATTTTAAAACACTAGGAAGCCAAGAGCAAAACAAGTAACACATTCAGATGAATGTTTAGGTATTTTGAGTACTTTTTGTGAAGCTGTATTTTTAGCTTTTTTTTTTCCAGAGAAGATTATGGAAAAGCATACACAAGATTTTAGCATTTTTATGAAGATAGGACTATTTGTTAGTCAAAGTTAGAGGGAAATGGAAAGAATTCCAGATTGTTCTGTCAGGATTTTGGAATAATACAATGATAGATGAAACTTAAACTCAGCATAAGCAAGGTAATGCTGCAGATGCTGAGATTTTCAATAACTATATTTATACATTGTGACAGCTTATAAATTAAATCCTAGAACTCTTAGAAAATTCACCCAGCCATCACCAGGGATAATATAATAGAGGTGATTGCTCTATAAAATGGGGTGTTTGAAGCTGATGCTATTTGGAAATGGAAAAAGAAGTAAATTTGAAAGTAGAATTTTTCTGAATATTTGGTGCATTTGTATGGCCTGCAATCAGAATACAAAAACAAAACAGAAGTTGCTTTGAAATATAAATGCTGGTAAGAGTGTAGGTGAAAATTATATAGAATGTAGATTCAAATAAAAATAAACTTATTGCTTTTTAAGTTCTTTGTATAATTAATTAATGTGGAACATTACTTTTTTATTTTTTAAAAAATATATTTTCATTGATTTCAGAAAGAAAGGAGAAGGGAAAGAGAGAGAGAGAAACATCAGTGACGATGGAGGATCATTAATTGGCTGCCTCCTGCACACTCCAGACTCTAGGATGTGCTTTGACCCAGAATTGAACCGTGACCTCCTGGTGCATAGGTCAATGCTCAACCACTGAGCCACGCCGGCCTGGCTGGAATATTATTTAAAAGAGACAAGCTGTCCTGATTATTCCAGGAAAAAAATGAGAAAAGTCAAAAGTATTTTGTAAAATTTATTACCGTGGGAATTTTAAGAGGTCTTGAGACAATTCCAAACTTCAAAACCAAAAAACGAAAACATTTCAATGCAGTCTTAGACAAGTCATTAAATTTCTGCTGGTGTCTATTTCCCTCTCTGTATTGAAGAGTCAACAACAAATGGCTTCTTAAATGGCTTCTGACGACAAACTAGTTTTCTTTTGTCTGAAATGATGTTTAATATTAACATAACGAAGGTTGAAGAAATTTCCTCATCCATCTTCTTAAATGTTCAATAGTATTGCTTTGTGGCTTACATATTATCATCTACTCTTCCTCTGAC
>PVJN01014016.1:0-47598 GCA_004026805.1 Lasiurus borealis | reverse complement strand
TGGAAAGTTTGAAGAATAGATGTACACCATAAAGAGACTATTTTATCTCAAGCTAGAGACCTCAGAGTATTGTATATAAATCCATCTGCCAAGATCCCAACATTGAGTCAGACATCATTTTTATAGATTTTTCCTCCTTCATGCTCCCACCCTGTTCCTATCACCTTAGTTCCTACCTATTCCCTCTGACTCTAACCTCCCCATTTTTTCAGTGCCTCTTCATACAGATGCCAAAGTCAACATCAGAAGCACCCATATCTGTTCAAGTCTCTTCATGTTAAAAGTCACTGCCTACCAGATCAGGCCCATACCTCATGGTTTTACCTAAATCCTTTTTCAATGTCCCCCCTTTTTCAATGTTTCCATTTCTCTTCCATATGTTTCTTTGTCCTGCTTCAAAGCCAACTGAATCCTCTGTTTCAGAAATGTTCTCCCTTCCTTATCACAGCTTGATTTATTCTTCCTATTCTCAGTCTACCAGATACCTAATTATGAAAACATTAGTCAATTGCATAATCCATGCATGAGTTTTATGACTCTAATTTTGGAGAAACAATAATTGTTACATCTCATTTTCCCCCTCCAATTCCAAATTGATATTAAATTTGAATTATTATTAGTCACATTTCTTGAATATTTATGATGTGTTAAATGTTTTTACTAAGTAGAATGTCCAAATGGCTCATAAAATTCACATGTACTGAAAAATGAAAGTTGAGTGTTTTGCCTATAATTTTCCCGACCTTTTCATGAGCTAACTTATTAGGTAGTGACAAAAAATGTAAATGTTTAAATTCTATTAAATTTAAACTCAATTCCATGCAATCCCTCAAATACTATGTTTCGGTACTATTGTGTTTTTGATGATAATTACCAATTCCTTCTGTCTCTGTTAAGCATGGCATCAATGAAGCATACTCATAGAGGTATTCACGTGCAACAAAACTCAACATTTTTGCGGAGACCGGTTTGGCTCAGTGGATAGAGCGTCGGCCTGTGGACTGAAAGGTCCCAGGTTCGATTCAGGTTGGAGGCATGTACCTTGCTTGCAGGCACATCTCCACTGTGGGCATGCAGGAGGTGACTGATGGATGTCTCTCTCTCATTGATGTTTCTGACTTTCTATCCCTCTCCCTTCCTCTCTGTGAAAAATCAATAAAATATATTAAAAAAAACAACAACTCAACATTTCTAAGGCCAGGTGCTTAATCTTCACACCCATCCCCCTTCATCTACCACCCTGTTGTTTTCCTGATGTTAACAGTTACTCAAACCAAAACTCTGGGGATTGTCTTTATCATTTTTCAAAAGCAAACAAACATATCCTGATGATTTCATGTTTCACAATGTTCCATTCTTCATTTCCTCCTTTCCCTCTATTCCTCCTACTCTGCCCGAGATCCTCAAATTAATGATCACCACGTGGCTATAGAAAGACCCTACTTCTAGTCCTGCCATCCTCAGATACCCTCTCCATACCACACCTTAGTTGCTCCACTTAAAAGTCACATCTAATTATATCCCCAGTTTGTTTAAAATCCCTGCTGGCAGTGGAATACATCTCAGTATACTTAGCTTGGCATAGAGTGTGGCATGAGTCCCAACTTTTCAGTCTTTTGTGCTGACATTCCCTCTCTCACAATTAATGCTGTCCACATGGAAATTCCACTTTAATCCATGCTTCTTGTACCTCCATTACCTTTGGTCATGGTGTTCGCTTTCTAGAGTTTTATTTCACCTCTTTTTATCTGACCAACTCTTACTCATGTTCAAGGACTTAACATGAGTGACGTTATTCCACGTTGAGCATGCATTCCCCTAAAACTTACCAAGACTCTTCAGCACTGGATAGAACCCTGCCTTCATTAATTCAAGTAACCTTTCAAGTCTAACATTTATAAACCATGTGATTTCCCTCACTTATCATACTCACCCGATCCTCTCAAATCCAACTTCTCTCTTTCAAAACTAGGTAAGGCTTTGCCAACTCAAAATTAAATAAATAAACAAACAAATAAACTCCAAGAAAGCATGTCTATCAGTTGTCTGGGTTAGTATTAGGTGCCAAATGTAGATAAGAATCTACATAAACAAGGTCTACTTCATGAGACTTCCTAGAAGGAGATTCACCTGCTTTTCATCATTCTGCCAATTCAAAAATTCCCCACTCACTCAAAAATTCTCACCCAGCGGGTATGGCTCAGTGGTTGAGCATCGTCCTATAAATCAGGAAGAGGTCATGGTTAGATTCCTGGTCATGGTACATGCCCGGGTTGTGGGTTTGATCCTCAGTAGTGGGTGTGCAGAAGACAGCTGACCCATAATTTTCTCTCATCATTGATGTTTCTATCTCTCTCTCCCCTTCCCTTCCCTTCTGAAATCAATAAAAAATATATTTTAAAAATCCCCCAGTCTTTCTTCCAAAACATTTTACATACAAGTATAATTGATGAAATATACAGACTCATTGAATTTTAGGTCTATAAGAAACATTACATTTAACTAGTCTAAACATCTTTTTATAGAAGGAAAGAAGGCCCCAAGATTTTCTGAAAGGGGTATTGCTCATAAATTTACCTGTTTCTTCTATACGTGTACATCACCATACTTCATATATATTTACATACACATCTATACTGCAGAGTGCGTGAATATATTGATGTCTTATACCAGATTTTAGAAAACTGAAAGCAAGTTAACACCCAGTCTATAATTAAATGCTTGTTATAGTGCATTAAGGAAAAAAATTTTTCAACTTCATTTTCTATGGAATATCCTTGACTCATGTATTTAGTGACCAGCAGAGGGAGTTATGTACACAGCGGAGGGTCTCTGTCCTGAAAGACTAGTCCCTTCCAGTCCCCAAATGCACTCAACACCATCACCACCACTATAAAGTCCAACCCAGTCTCGGTCAAGTGAAAAGAAGGAAATCTGTGCTTAAGAGTTTGTTCCCGTCACATGAGAAGTTAACCTTTAGCCGGAGACTAAATATACACCAATATAACTGTCCTGAAGCTAGGACCTCTTATATATTCAAGGAAGGTAGGAGATTCCTTTGTACCTTATGACAACTATCAATCATTGTGAAAAATTCAAATGATATTTTGCTAAAACCATTTCTTCCTATCACATGTAAATTCTCACACATATAAAGTAAAATTTAATCCATCTGTTTCTGATATAGCATTTACAATGTACCTTTTTAGAACTCTTATTGCTTTTAGACAAATTTAGAAGGTTTTTGATAGAGTTCTAATGCTCTCGCCACTCAACAGGAGACCAATTTGGTGACATTTAAAATGCTTTCGTTTGTTTGTTTAAGTCCCAAAACTCCCAGGGCAAATTCACAGCAGCAGTTTCTGTAAAAACAATTTATTTTTATAGATGAAATGCCTGACTGAAAAATTACATAATATTGGAGAAAAAATGAGTAATGAATAATGGATAATGGACCTGATCCAGAATATCAAATAGAATCTTCAAAATGAAGGTGTGACCCAAGGATTGGGAGTTTCCTCAGAGAAGCCCAATGGAAGAGAATAATAAAGTAGAAGTTCATCTTTGAAAAAAAAAAGTCACATGCTCATTAATTCCCATAATTTCTATCTTCCCTCTACTTAATCACTCTGCTTACCTACTACACATGTGCATGCATACTCACACACAGACACCATAAATACATATAACACATGTATATAAGTGAAAGAGTTTCATAAAAGACTGTGTATCCTTATTATGTACTAGAGGCTCAGTGCATGAAAATTTGTACACTCAGAGTCCAGGACTCCTCAGGGAATGTCTACTTGCTGGCTTAGGCCTAAGAGATTAGGCCTAAACTTGCAGTTCCGAAAGCAGCCTGGGAGTTCTCGGGGGATGTCTGACTAACAGCTTAGGCCTGCTCCCCATGGGCCTAGGCCAGCAGTTCTCAACCTGTGGGTCACGACCCCTTTGGGGGTCAAACGACCCTTTCACAGGGGTCACCTAAGACCATCGGAAAATGCAGATATTTACATCACGATACATCACAGTAGCACAATTTCATGGTTGGGGGTCACCACCACATGAGGAACTCTACGCAAGGGTTGCGGCCTTAGGAAGGTTGAGAACCACTGGCCTAAGCTGTTAGCTGGACATTCTTAGTGCTGCTGAGGAGGTAGGAGAGGCTCCTGGCACCACAGCTGTGCTGGCCAGCCATGAGCCTGCTTCTGGCTGAATGGCTCTCCCCCTGTGGAAGCACATCAACCAACAGGAGGCAGCTTCTGCATTGAGCATCTGCCCCCTGGTGGCCAGTGCGGTCATAGCAACTGGTTGTTCCGCCTTTAGGGTCAATTTGCATATTACCCTGTTATAATCTAGGATGATAAAGTAAAGGCATTAAGTAAATATAAAATATAATTTCATTAATATTTAAATAAATACAGAAGGTCCCCAAATGAACAATACAAATAAGAACAAACAATACTAGATGAGACCCACGAAACTGATTTCAAAACCCTCTAATGGGTGGAAATCTGCAGTTTGAAAAATGGCTTTATTTTTTATCTCCTTAGCAGTGCTCAGCCCTACACCTCTTTCCACGGTTGCTGTAACGTCATGATGGTGAAATCCTTGAAAGTGAATGTATTTTCAGAAAGGAATGTTTTTAGAAAAGGATGTAAATTATTTTCCAGTTTGCAATGCTTTAAAATTATCACAGTGACGTGCATTCCAAAGATGAGTTTATACAGAGAAGAGCCAAGGCAAGGCGAAACAGAATCAGAGCTAATTTATTTGAATCCACTTACAGGCCTTCACTGTACGTACATAGACTTGGCTCCCCAAAATCTCAAACATGGGCTTGGGTCAGGGAATTTTGTATAAATATTCTTTAATATTTACAGAATATTTTGCAAGTATATTTTCTTATTAGCATCTTATTTAAAAGATAAGATTGGACTCAGGTATATAAGGAAAACTCTTACTATTTTTTTTCCCAAGAGGGTTTCCTTTATGTTTTCTTACAAGTTTATACATGTTATAAAATAGAAGGTGAGATATTTGTCCTTAGTTTATATTTACATTTGTTGTTAAACTCTCTTTCAACCAGTGGTCATACTCTGTGGACTGTATCCTGCCCAATTGATTGGTCTTTGTTCTGCAAAGCAGGGCAATGGCTGAGGAGAAGAAGCAGTGAAGTGATTAGGTCTGGGCTGGGAGACTGCCAAGTGCATGAGGGGCGGGGGAATAGATCGATAGACAGGACTCGGCACTAAGCTGAGAGACCAGAGCTGGAGACAGCTGAATCTGGAATATTCTGCAGTTTAGAAAGTAGTGGGGGCAGAAAAGAGACTTTTAAGAGAAATTGCTTTGAGTGTATGAATTTGAGAGAAATAAAAATAAAGATTTTAAGAAAACTGAATGTGCATTATCCTCAGATTTTTCTTGAATGACCACAGAATATCTCATTTACTTTCCAAAACAAATTGGAAACCAAATTGTTTTGTCTTATTACTCAATATAATTTGCATATTTTAGCATTTCCTAACAGCCGGATAGCCATATTCCTAAATATCTGTTTTCTTTGTATATTTCTTATACAAATTATTGTATACTACAACACTACTTTTCTTTTTTTGCCAAAAATATAGTTCGAAGACTTTTTTAAAAAAGAGTTGTCCAACTTAAATGAAATAAACATTTATTTTATTGCTTCTGAAATCCATATAAGGGGCATATACAGTAAGTTTGGGGATGATACAATACCTTTTGACTGCTGAAGGGCACCTTATCAACCTAAGTAGTCTATATTTATTGCCAAGTTGTCTATATATAATGCTTAAATATTGTCTATATTTATTTCTTATACCCCAAGAACTGTTAAAATTTTGTTGCTTTTGAAAGTTATGATATTATGCATTTCATACTTTGAATTTTGTTAATCATGAGCTTTTTTAGATTAAATAAATAAAATTTACATATTCTCAGAGTGAGAAAATAAGAGCTCTACCCAAATGAATTCTATAAAGAAATCATTGCCTTAGGTACGATCATTTGCTAAAGAAATATTTACTTTTCTTCATTGAATTTCACGAAGTTGTAGCTAGATAATATATAACAACTATATATGTGTGTATTTACACATAATTTAATAACATATAGTAGAAAATATAATACGTTGTTAAAACTTCCTAATACATTGTTGAAACCGGTTTGGCTCAGTGGATAGAGCATCAGCCTAAAGACTGAAGGGTCCCAGGTTCGATTCCAGTCAAGGGTGTGTACCTTGTTTGCGGGCACATCCCCAGTAGGGGGCGTGCAAGAGGCAGCTGATGGATGTCTCTCTCATCCATATTTCTAACTCTCTATCCCTCTCTGTAAAAAAATCAATAAAATATATATTTTTTAAAAACTTCCTAATATATATACATATATATATATGTATTTTTTTTTTTTTTAATTCCTGAGTAAACGGTGTTACACGAAAATGTTTCAGGGACAGGATGAAAACAGAGTCATGGATGGAACGTGCGGACTGTTTTAGCAATAAGAAGTGGACAATGCATTGTGTGAGCACATTTTAACATATATTTTGTTTTCTTGGAAGCAAAGCGGTTTTTAGAAATACAAGGGAAATAAACCTGCATGTCCCACTTTTTTACTGAAGCTGTTTCTTTCTGAAACACTGGTCCCCGGTGCTTTGCCACTTTGTATCAATTACTTTGTGCGGCTGGTCCTCACCGCCTTAGTTTTCCTCCCGGGGCAGAAATTAAAGGTCCACAATACACTCTGCCAGGCTCAATAGGCACACTTCTAGTTTTTGAAGGAACCTCCTCTTTTGGATGGGTGTAGTGATTTTTGCAAGTATCATTGTTTATTTCTTGTTTCCTAAACTCAACTCTGTGTTCCTGAAGGATAAAACCTTCCTCCTGGCACTTACCAAACCAAAGCATCAAACACAGAACTCGATATACTAATACTTGGCGGTCGTGGGTTTTTTAATGTTTTAATAAAAGATAATTTAGGCCGAAACTGGTTTGACTCAGTGGATAGAGCATTGGCCTGAGGACTGAAGGGTCCCAGGTTCGATTCTGGTCAAGGGCATGTACTTTGGTTGCGAGCACATCTCCAGTAGGAGGTGTGCAGGAGGCGGCTGATCGATGTCTCTCTCTCATCAATGTTTCTTGCTTTCTATCCCTCTCCCTTCCTCTCTGTGAAAAATCAATAAAATATATATTTTAAAAGATAATTTAGGAGAGCTGCACTAAAAAATAATGGTCAGCAATAAGCTACCTATGTTCTAAATTTTAAAAAAATGGTTCACAAGATTTTAATCAAGTGAGTCCTATTTTTTACTGAAATGAGAGGTAACCTGAAACAGGGTAATTGGTGGTTGAGACAGCAAGCAACGCAAAATCTCAGTCTCCCGGGGTCTCTCCTACTGTTCCCTGTGGAAGCAGAATAATCATTGAAGGACAGAAATCGACTTGATGTTTTCTTGAATAAACACAGACAGACCCCTGCAGGCCATGCTCTAAGTCAGTGGTTCTCAACCTGTGGGTCTCGACCCCTTTGGGGGTCAAACGACCCTTTCACAGTGGTCGCCTAAGACTATTGGAAAACACCTATTTCCCATGGTCTTAGGAACCAACATATCGCTCCTCGGTGTAGCAAAATGTAGCAATGTAGTTTACTGTTGTCATATGAAGACTGTTGCCCATGCTACACCACCATTCAAGACAAAATGTCATTTATTTGTAATTAGAAATAAATATTTCACAATATATAATTACATATTATTTTTGTGATTAAGCACTATGCTTTAATTATGTTCAATTTGTAACAATGAAAATACATCCTGCCTATCAGATATTTACATTACAGTTCATAACAGCAGCAAAATGACAGTGATGAAGTAGCAACGGAAATCATTTTATGGTTGGGGGTCACCACCCCATGAGGAGCTGTCTTAAAGGGTCGTGGCATTAGGAAGGTTGAGAACCACTGCTCTTAAGTACTCCACAATGGTAACCCATTTAATATTCACAACAAGCCCTGAAGGCTAGTGCCACCTCTGTTTTAAAATGAGGAAATGGAGACACAGAAGTGAAATAACTGGCCCATATCTCCTAGGAGGAAATTGCAGAGCTGAGAGCTGTGCCCCGCAGGCCGGCTCCATGCACTCAGCACCAGCTCTGAGCAGCCGCCCCCAAATGGAAGCCCTCCTCAGCCTCTGATCTGCTTGCACTGCGTGCCTACTGTGCCCCTGCACGGCCTAATGCCAGCCCATCTCTGCTTCCTCCTGCCTCCAAGGTGGCCACCTCACTGGCCTTTCTTGTCCCAAGTGCTTCCAGCCGTAGGGTCTTTGCCTGTCGCTGTGCCCTCTTGCCTCTCCCCCCCCTTTTTTTTTTATAATATATTTTATTGATTTTTTAACATAGAGGAAAGGAGAGGGATAGAGAGTTAGAAACATTGATGAGAGAGAGACATCTATCAGCCGCCTCCTGCACGCCCCCTACTGGGGATGTGCCCGCAACCAAGATACATGCCCTTGACAGGAATTGAACCTGGGACCTTTCAGTCCACAGGCCGATGCTTTATCCACTGAGCCAAACCGGTTTGGGCAATTGCCTCTCCTCTTGATCACAGGTTGGCTGGCTTCTCCTTTTTAAATTGTCTTTTATAAAATATTAAAACATTCACTACAGACAAGTACTAGTATATGGAGTTTTGTGTTCGATGCTTTGGTTTGGTAAGTGCCAGGAGGAAGGTTTTATCCTTAAGATCCCGAGGTCTGACTGTTTCCTCCCAACAGAGACCTTGGTCACAGACCGGAAGCACCCATCCCGTCACTGTCGAGCAAAACCACCTGTTTCACATGTCTTTGTGGGAGGTACAGCTCTAATAGTTTCTGTTGGTTACACATTTATTTGCTGTTACTCTCTTTTCCTCCCACAAAAAAATGAGAGGTTCATGCCAACAGGGACCTTGTCACTGAAATAGTCTGAATAACATGTTTTTCTAATTATTTGACAGCCTATGACCACAAAGAAATGACAACATAATAAACCTTTAGAGGGATTTGCTACATCGACTAGTATAAGTGGCTTCATGAAAAAGAGATTATATTTGGTGTATAACTGTGATAAAATAAACAGTATACAAATACCAGGACTCACATTCAATAGTAAATTTTTATCAAGTTTTCAGAACACACACCTTTATGAATTTTTCATATGAAATATGACCTGGCTTTCATGAACATACAGACTCATATTAGGCCTTGTGCTTGAAATACCAGCAAAACGTCTGACGATGTTTTCATGATGATACTTTTAAATCCTTGACAGTATCAGTGAGAGATTTTATCACAAAAAGAAATGATAACTATTTGCGACAGAAGAAATACATCTATAATAACTAGCAGATCTTTCTTATTTTCATTAATAAGCATGACGTTGGAATGTTTTTATAACACAAATATTCCAAATCCTTTTTATGCAGGCTTTCAGAACAAGGGGACTCTGCTTTGCAGAACGGACAAGCATCAGAGCAGCCGGTGTCAGCAGGCTGCTCTTCAAGGGCCTATTTCCTGCAGGTGAGCGTTCGTCCCTGCCACGTGTGAGGACAGATAGTGGTGCATGCCCTTTGGCACTCTGCCCTTTTGGGTCCTCAACTGTGTCTTGGCCTCCTCTTCTCTGAGGGGCTGCTGTTTGAGCTGCAGTTATTGCTCTACAAGAAGCAGCAACACATATTCTCCATCAGCTCCATGATCGCCTGTTGGTGATGCGTAGAGATGGATTCTGTCCAAGTCGGGGATTTTTGCCTTTGCCTTGGCTCAGTGAGGGGGTGCAAATTTGTGAGGCTGGATGTGGCTTCTTTTTATGTATATATATATATTTTTAATTGATTTTTTTACAGAGAGGAAGGGAGAGAGATAGAAAGTCAGAAACATCGGTGAGAGAGAGACATCGATCATCCGCCTCCTGCACGCCCCACAGTGGAGATGTGCCCACAAGCAAGGTACATGCCCCCAACCGGAATCGAACCTGGGACCTTTCAGTCCAAAAGCCAACGCTCTATCCACTGAGCCAAACCGGTCTTGGCTGGATGTGGCTTCTTATGCAGAGGGCATGGGATGAGCAGAGGGCGCACCTCAGAGCATCTCCTGATGAGGGCAGCCAGGCAGGGGCTACCGGCTCCAATGAGCTCTGACCTCTCAGAGGGGAAGTAACAGCTGGAGGCAGACCCAGACCCATGGCAACACGAGAAACTTTATTGCACCTCAAAGTGTGGTCCCTGCCAGCTTGATGGACAGCACTTTGGAGTTTGTCAGCGATACTGAAAGTTAGCCCCCATCCCGCTGGATCTGAATCTGCATGTCCCTGAGACCCTTTGGAATGAGTAGGCTCATGGAAGAGCTGCTTTGCTTAAAGCAATTCTCGAATGATATTGCTTAGGAGAAAGTTGGCAAGGACTCTTGAAATGGCATTGGCTGACTTGTAGGACGAAAATGCAGAGAACTGAAAGGATAGCGTAGTGTTTGCTGTTCTGTTTAAAGACTTCACCATGAACTACACCTACGCAAACACAAGGTTTATTTGAAAATGTCATGCAAAATGAAGATGACTACAAATAGGACAAAACTTATGATGGTGCTATTGACAGTTTTTACGAGAATTAAATGGCCAAGTCACCACTTCTTTTTGTCAAGCCATCTTTCTGAAAGTATCTTCATCAAACACAGTTCCTTTTTATCGTGTTTCTACATAGAATAGGTATTTATTAAATGATACATATATGCATATTGCATATATGATACATATATGCATACTGCATAAGCCCCTTACAGGCTGGCTTAAAGTAAGAGCAGTGTTGGTTTTTTTTATAGTGTGTGTCCTATCCTCCCTGAAAGAAGTGATTATTCACCATCCACTCCAAAGGATGAAGGAAACAATGAGAGGGCTCGCATGTGTGTTCACTCACATGATCTGCCAACTTTATAAAACAGCCTTCTTTCCAGCTTCTCCTTTCTTCCCTCCTCCCCATTTCCTAACTGGCCCTCGAAATGACTCTTCCAGGAACTGAGACATCAATTATTTGCAACTCCGGGCTGTTCCAGACTCTCTTAGCAGTTCTAAGGTCAAGCCGAGCTAAGGGAGATTAAGTTTTATTTTGCATGTCAGCACAAAATCATGTTTGCTGTTTCCCATTGTGTACTGGCGGCCCTGATTATGCTTACTGGTTTCACTCAGACTTGTCCACAATGAATTATAAGTCACAGTGTGTGCTTAACTCTTAACTCTCCACAAATATTTATGGATATCCTCTACAGGGATGATACCTCTCTGGATGTTTCCTCAGAAAGATTATGCTGCAGAAACACAGAATGCTTCAACCTTAGTGGCATGTCAAGGGAACTGTTTATTTCTCACTCGGAGCACACATCCGTCACAGTGCGACAGTGAGCTCCACCAGCAGAGTGGATCCAAGGATGCAGCTGATGGAGATTCTATCTTCCTACCTGCTTCCCTGGTGTCATGACAGAGATGGCAGGGAGGTGAACCACCAATTGGCTCTCAAAGCTTATTTTTGGAAATGACATACATTGCTTGTCACATTTGATTGTCCAAGGCAAGCCATGAAGTTGTGTCTAACTTTAAAGAGTTTGAGGAAGTACAATCCTACCCTGTACCCAAAGGGACAGAGCCATGTGGATAGTCCTAACACTGTAGGTCTGTCTAAAGCAGTGGTTCTCAACCTTCCTAATGCCACGTCCCTTTAATGCAGTTCCTCATGTTGTGGTGACCTCCAACCATAAAATTATTTTTGTTGCTCTACGAAAGTAATTTTATGGTTGGGGGTCACCACAACACGAGGAACTGCATTAAAGGGACAGGGCATTAGGAAGGTTGAGAACCACTGGTCTAAAGAGAAACCTAATAAGCACCATCCTATTATATAAGACCTTAGAAACTAGTTGCAGAAATTATATATATATGCACACTATGTCAACAGGGTTGAGTATCAGGTACAAGATGGTCTATGACTCAGAGTGTGTTGCTTAGAAAAAAGGGTTTAAGGATTTCTGTGACAGAAGCAACAAATGTGGACAAGTGAATAAGTAAGTATGCAGGAAAGGTGAGACTGTGTATAAATTGTTGGAATCTGAGTGGGAAATGGGATGAGAAAAGATATTCGTGGTTGTAGCCATATTGAATAAAGCAGGGGTGGGGAAGAGGCTTCTGGAAAGCGGGTATGAATTGACCTGGAAGAACATCGAAAATATTTGTTTCAATAAGAGCAAAAAATCTCTCAGAAAAATCTTTTAGATTTTTTTAGATTTAGAACCTTAAAAAAATATGTTCCCATCATCTTAGTGATCTTGCTTTAGCACTTGAGAAACTTAACAAAGGCAAACCACCTATCTCATTTGTAATTGGATGGAAGTTGGCTTTTAATCAGATGCCCAATAGAAATGCACTGTAATAAAATCGCATTCTAAAGGGATATTTAAATTTTTCATTTTGCTAAGTTACCTCTGTCAGCTTTTCCTTATTGTCAATATATCTTACTAGAGGCCTAGTGCACAGATTCATGCACCAGTGGGGTCCTTCTGCCTTGCCTGTGGGGATCGGGTCAAAACTAGCTCTCCAACATCCTCTGAGGCATGAGAAGATGGTTCTCAGGTGATGCACCCCAGAATCGGGCTCCCTTCTCTCTGGTTCCAGGTATGTTACCTATGTACCACAGCTGCCAAATCACTGCAGTTCAGCAAGCAGCTCCTGTGTTGAGCGTCTGCTACTGGTCGGATGGTCGAATGGTCAGATAGTCACTTAGGCTTTTATATGTATAGATGACTTTGTCTTAAACTTGTTCAGATAGATTTCCTTGTATACTTCTGTAAAATTCTGATTAGAATATAGTGTTCTGTAATAGTCTGTGAGAATATGATACTAATTTTCATTTTGGAAGCAAAAGCAAACTCAAGTAAGATAAAGGATATGGGAGGTTTTCATTGTTTAAAAATAAATTCAGTGATCTCTCATTCACCCTGCTGCTTTGATAAATGGTTTAAGAGAAAGGGCTTTACCAAGTCATGGATTGAAATCGGTCCAACATAGACCACAAAATTCCCTAGGGGGCTGTACTGATCTTAGATATTCTGTTGGTTGTTACTAATTCAAACTTTCACCCAGTATTATCTCAGTGAAAAAGGAAGTCTCCTTAGTGTAGGGCTCAGGTTAGAATATTCTTTACACACACACACACACACACACACACACACACACACACATATGTATATATATATAATTGATATTTTACAGAAAGGAAGGGAGAGGGATAGAAAGTCAGAAACATTGATGAGATAGAGAGACATCAATCAGCTGCCTCTTGCACGCCCCCTACTGGGGATGTGCCCACAACCCAGGTACATGCCCTTGACTGGAATCGAACCCGGGACCCTTCAGTCCACAGGCCGACGCTCTATCCACTGAGCCAAACCGGTTTTGGCAGGATATTCTTTATACCTGCAGCTTTAGGTAAGCCCAGACAGAAAACTTTTAATGTTGATTTCAACGTTATGTAAATCATTTGACCCACCATATTTTTGCAATCGAAATTCTGCCCTCCAAAGCAAGAAAAGACATTCTTCCACTGGACTTTTTATGACTGGCTGAAGGCAATCATAAATATAATTTAGTTTCACCACCTACTTAGTTTTGTTACCATTGTGTTCTGTGTATGACCCATTTTCCTAGGACTTTTATAAACACAGATACTGAATTGGGTCAGTTTACAGAATTGAATTAATTTAATTAATTCTAATTAGGAAACTGTAAGGAACTTGAAGCCAGCATTGAGCTCTCAGCATCCCTGTAGTCATTTTGGGGGAGTCATAAGAAAGGGCTCATGTTCTACATGGCACCCCCAGTTACCTTTCTTCTCTTGAGCTTCCGCATCCATGTCCCCACTCCATGCCCTAGTGACCAAGGACGTGTGAATGGAACCTCACCTTTCCATTCCCTTTTCCAGTTCAGTCCATGCTCATTTCTCTCCTAGATTTCTACCAGCCTCCTAACTCTTCACCCTCTCTCCTAATTGCTTCTCTCCTGCCTCTTTCTAGACCCCTTCCTCCACCGACCCTTTCAGCTTACTTGAGGTTATTCTCACCTCTTCTGAGGATCTTCTGCTGACCTGCCTGGTCTGAACTGTGTGTTAATTTATGAGCATAACCCCTGGTGCCTTGTGATTTCTGCAGTCAAAAGCTTTCACATGGTACAGTAACTGCACATTTCTCTGCTCCCTGGTAGAATGGAAGCTAGTCGAAGTCAAAGATGCTCTCCTCGCCAAAACTGGTTTGGCTCAGTGGATGGAACTTCAGCCTGCGGACTGAAGGGTCCCAGATTCGATTCCGGTCAAGGGCATGTACCTTGGTTGCGGGTGCATCTCCAGTAGGAGGTGTGCAGGAGGCAGCTGATCGATGTCTCTCTCTCATCGATGTTTCTAATTCTCTATCCCTCTCCCTTCCTCTCTGTAAAAATCAATAAAATATATATATTTTTAAAAAAAGATGCTGTCCTCTTTGGGTCTTTAAGTCTAGCACACAAACAGTCTCCAAATAAGTATTTGTGGAGTGACTACCTGAATAACTAAGTTATTAAGAAATGATTGTGCAAGCAAACAAAAAATAAATAGAAATACAAGAAATGAGTCATTCTAGTAAAATTCCAAATCAAGGAACTTGAATGGTGATCTGTCTACTGCTTGTCCGGGTTCCCAATAACTGAAGAGGCAGACCCCTGTCGTGTCTGGATAACAGTAAACACACTGTCCTAGAGATCGCTAAGCAGTTCAGTTCAGCTCTTTTGCGCCATAGCTGTCCACAGCGCTTTAGCTAGTGCCAGAGCTCTGCAATAGGCAGGGCCTGGAAGTTTATCTCAAATGTGCAGCAATTAGGAAACGGGAACAATAAAATTCCCATACTCTACTATCAAACAATAAATCACTTCTGAGAATAGAATCAAGTCATAGAAATGTCCCTTCTCATTTTCAGCACCAAAATAGCAAGCTTTTCACTGTTCTTTCTCTTCACCATGAAATTGTGATTGACATGATAACCCTAAAATAGATTCCCCAGGCAATTGATAAAACTTTCCTATGGCGACCAGTCAGAGGACATTTTTTTTTTCTGCCTCTTTTCTCTTGGAAACTAAAGGAAAACATCTCTTTTTCTGAGAGTCTTCAATAGTAAGTGCCTGATTTTAAATCACGTTGGGCAGGTCTCTTTAAGATACAAGCATATTTACAGGGTATAAAATAAGTCATCTCGGTTTCCCTCCATTATGGATACAATCATAATTATTTACAGGCCCCACATGGGATGAAAGGAAGGCATCTGTGATAATATCACCATCGCAACTGTGAAAAGCAGCCTCATCTTTTCCTCATTTACTCAGAATAGTGCTCAGAATCTGCCACGCTCCTTTTGGGTTGCTGTAAAAGAATGCCATAGACTGCAAAGCTCATAAACAACATACCATATTTTCCGGCGTATAAGACGGCTTTCTAACCCAGAAAAATCTTCTCAAAAGTCAGGGGTCATCTTATATGCCGGGTGTCATCTTATAGGGCGAGTATATCCAAACTCTATATTTTAACTGGAAAAGTTGGGGTCGTCTTATACGCCGGAAAATATGGTACATTTATTTCTCACTGTTCCGGAGTTCAAAAGATCCTATGTCTGGTGAGGGACCGTTTTCTGGTTCATAAATAGCTGTTTTCTTTTTAAAAAATCTTTACTGTTGAAAGTATTACCAATGCCCCTTCTCCCCACCTCCCCATTGAGTCCCTCCAGCCTGCCTCCCCCTCAGACCTTCACCACCCTATTGTCTGTGTCCATGGGTTATGTACACACACGGCTTTTTTCTTGTTTTATATATAATGTTTTTTCTTTATTGTTTAAGGTATTAGATATGTGTCCTTATTGCCCCCTCACCCCCCCTCATGCCCTCACCCCCGTTTAGATGGCTGTTTTCTAGCTGCGTCCTCCCTTGGCAAAAAGAGCGAGGGATCTCTCTGGGGTCTATTTTATAGGAGCACTAACCCTATTAATGAAGGCCCTGCCATTATGACCTAATTATCCACCCTAAATCTCCACCTCCTAATATGAACACATCGGGGGTTGATGCTTCAACATATGAATGTTAGGGTGACACAAACATTCAGTCCATTACAGAACCTTTCCGAGTTTATGTATATAAAAAAAACTGTGCACAAGATGATTCCCGTCTTGATCTTTTTGAGGGTTCGCTTATTCTTTAAATTTCTTTCCTAAATGGTTAGAGATAGGTAGAACATTTAGTTCTGTCTAGGACATTTTAATCATCCTCTTGGATTTCACATATTGAAGTTAGGTTGATGTAATGATCAAATCAGCCCACCCATATTTATAACCAGGAGGTGGGCATCTACATCAAAAGTAACTCAATTGTTTTCCCCTTAAGAGACACATTAGAATCACTGTCAAGAAGTAAGAACACATTAAGACACGGGCCTCCTCCTATATTAGTGAATTGCCAGAAGCCAATTTCAGCGCGTCAGCAGGAGCTGAATCATCTGGGAAGGCTGAAAGGCATTTCCCCAAACCTGAAAAGGATGATTGCTCGCTGCCAGACAGCTGAGGGCATCTTAACCTACATGCTATTGCCTCCTTTTGGCCAAGCATCCGAACAGTCAAGGCAATTCCCCAATCTGACAATGAGGTCTGTATGAAATCCCATCCTTTGATGTGGATATCTATACCTTGCCTTAGGACAAATTGTGCTAATAAAAAGCAAGGAGTCCTGAGACAAGGAGAATTTGGTTTCTTTAGCCAGGCTCCTCTGTCCCCCAAAATGCCTTTCAAAATTATGTTTTGTCTCTGGACTCTTAATTAATTTATGCATAGTGCTTTCTTCAGATTGCAGAACCCTTCTAGATGCCAGACCAAGACCACTGGTGTTTGTGCCCAATGTCCAGAGACATGACACCTCATGTCTCTTTCTTGAAACTACTACCCTGGAAGTAATAGCTGACTCAAATGATATAAGACTTTTGCAAAAGAACATCATGATCAGTTCCTTTTGAACAAAGGGGAAGCAGAAAGGCGGTTTTACATGAGTTCAAGTTCTCATTCATACTGAGGACAGCTCCTGGATCCTTAGTGATAAATGCCATAAGTGTGCAAATTCAGACAGATGCTTTGCAATGCCAAGTTAAACAAGGCATTACCCTCCCTCTCCCCCAGTGCACTATTCCTACCCTGCTACCTGAGTATGAAGCATGGACCAGACCACTTCCATGAGACAATTCAGAAGATACAGCAGTAACATGGTTTGAAATAGACTGAGTCATATGAAGTGATGGGAAGGTGATGCAAACCAAAAGCATATTGATTCTGTTTCCACATCTATTACTCACAGCAACAGCTGGTCCACACCCCCCATACCCCCTCATGCCTCCCGCCTATGAGGACCATACCATGGAAAATAGGTCTTCTTATAATTCCCATTTCACCTCTTACACGAACACACTTCACTGCACACAGTGGAGAGTCACAAGCTGTATTCTGGGAAATGTTAATGGCGGAATTAAAACAAAAAAGAAAAACTGTGTTTGTTGGGGTAAGCATAATTAATTGTGTTTCTTTACCAAAGGAGCCATTGAACATTTCTTGAATATGAGAACCTACATTATGTCTCTCTGAATAGAATATGCAATGTGACTCATGCTTACTTGATTACAGAGATTTTTCTTTGAGATAAACTTCCTTCCATTTCAGAAAGCACTGGAGCTGAATTACAAAACACTAAACTCAATGTAGCTGTAAATTCAGAACAAAGGGCTCGCATTTTTCTTTCTGCCTCTGGAACTGACTTACCAAGTTGTCATAAGAAAGGCTGATTTCTTTGTGTGTGAAATGCAGACCTTAAATGTTCAAAAAAAATTTTTAAAGAAAAAAGATGAGTAAAACAGTCCAGATATAATCATTAAAATGGGTAATATAATTATATTTTTAATGAGAGACCTTGTTAGGAGAGAACAATTTCAAATCTATATTTCTTTTCCAATTTTTAGATGCTTGCAGTATACATGCAAGCCCTCTTATTGTTTCCTTCATAATTTGGAGTGGATGAGGAATAATCACATCTTTCAGGGAGGATAGGACACACACTATAATTAGTATCATTAACTTCCACAGCACCGGTCTGCTTTTCTGCTCAAAATGATCAGTTGACCTGTTAGAATGATGACGGTAAGTTGACACAATAAATTCAAGTTTATGCTGTCACAGGTTTCTTCTTTTTCATTTTTCTTTTTTTTTTAAATATGTTTTTATTCATTTCAGAGAGGAAGCGAGAGGGAGAGAGAGATGGAAACATCAATAATAAGAGAGAATCGTTGATCAGCTGCCTCCTGCACCCCCACACTGAGGATAGAGCCCACAACCTAGGCATATGAATGACATGGCCGGAAATTGAACTGTGACCTCCTGGTTTATAGGTCGATGCTCTACCACTGAGCTATGCTGGCTGGGCCCAGATTTTTGCCTTTTATATTACTGCTGTGAGCAACTGACAAAGTTCCTTTGAATGACAGCCAGGGGAGAGCTAAGTAACTGAAAGAATATTTATCAATGTCGTTGACAGCTGCTGGTTGTTTACATCATTGTTTGAAACTTGGTATATTGTGCTACTACTGACCAATAGATGAATCAGGAAGATGTGGGTAAAATTTAAACATAATAACTGCACTTATCTAAACTCCCAGGAACTGTTAGGTTTTAACTGGTGAGGACCTAGGTCTGTTTTATTTTAAATTAGTTTGGATAACTAAAGAGCCCAGCTCTCCAAACATCTATAAAATAAACTACTGAATACAGTGGTACCTCAAGATACAAGTTTAATTCATTCCGGAACCTTGAGGCGTGGGAAACTATGAGACGCTCGAGTCGTGGTAAACTGGTGGGACATGTGCAGCCAGCCGATCCGAGCGATGACTCCTATCTCAAATGATGCTCGTATTTCAAAGCAAAAATCACTCGCTCGATGGCTCGTATCTCAAAAATCTCGTATGTTAGGGCACTCGTATCTCGAGGTACCACTGTATATTGTGAGTTATAAAAGAGATGACCAATAGCCAGGCAGTTCATTTTGAGTAAATATATGCCATATTCATACCAGGATATGAACATGTACATTAAGAATAACTCAACTTTATTCCTTAAAAACCACATCAAAACCACAGCCATTTGCTTCAATTTGTATTGGCCTCTCATAGCTTGCTACACACATGTGAAAGAACACCAAGATCCTCCCACGGATGGATGAGTGTGCCTGTCATGTACTTTATACTTTATAGCATAACGGTGTACAAATTAAACGTAATAAATCACCAGTAAATGTAACTTGCATAAAAATAAAAGATATAGAACCGAATCAGCTGTGCCTGACGGATACTGTTAAATCAATCAATTAAAAAAATAAAAATTAAAAAAAAAGACAGCAGATAGAAACAGCCAAAATACTTGTGGATAGCTATGGAAAGATACACTAATAAGAATGAACCTAATTATTTTGCATCACCAAGGAAAAAAGATAAACTATACATAACTGTACAAAACTGAGCCTTTTTGCAGAAAGAGGCTTTTGAAATACAAGGTAATATCATAAAAAATAAATTAATTGATTCAAAACAGCACAAGAAATTAATAATTATACTATTTTTTTTTTACTTCGTTGATCATTCTTCATAGATGAAATAATTTAGAAGGATCTCAAACTGAACCTGTTCCGATTCATTGATTGTCAAATTTCAATTTACTATATCAAGTATGAAAACAGTATAGATAATTGATCTCAGGAATGATGGTTCCAGTTAGATCAATTCAAGAGCCCGGTTTAATTTATACACAGGGAAGTATGAATATGACTGAGGCATAGAGGATAGAGCCCAAAAATCTAGAGTTCTGCTCATTGTTAAGAAAAATAAGGACCTGCCGAGACCAGTTTGGCTCAGTGTATAGAGCGTCGGCCTGTGGACTGAAAGGTCCCAGGTTCAATTGCGGTCGGGGGCATGTACCTTGGTTGTGGGCACAACTCCAGTAGGGGGCATGTAGGAGGCAGCTGATCGATGTCTCTTTCTCATCGATGTTTCTGACTTTCTATCCCTGTCCCTTCCTCTCTGTAAAAAATCAATAAAATATATTTTTTTAAAAATCAATAATATATAATAAGGACATAAGCTAAAGAAGGACCGGGGAGCATGGAAGGAAGGCACTGGATTCTGGAGCAATTAAAAGGGAATTTTCATTGAATGAAGGGCAGTGTGACTCTGGCTTTCTGGTTCTGGGGACCAGGCTGCCAGAGGTGCCATGTTGCAGCACAATGAGGGGAATGCTGTGAAGGAGGAAGCTGAGAATCGTTGGACTATTTGGGGTCTGAGCACAGGCCACTTAAGACCATGTATCAACCCTGGATCATCTTACTTTGAAAAGTCAGATCCTGCCTTATAATAAAACATCTACACTGTGTTCATTTCACACCGGATGCAATTCACCTAATTCCGGCAGTGGCAGCAGCAGAGGTGTGACGGGGCATCACCTTCTCCTGATTGCCAGGTGGCCTCTTGCCTCTGGGGGTTCCCAGACTGTGAGGTGGGGCAGGCTGGGCTGAGGGACCCCACTTCCAGTGAATGAATTTTCATGCACTGGGCCTCTAGTATATATATATATTTTTCAAGATATATATGTATATAAAAAGGATTTCACATAAGTGACTTTCAAAAAATAACCAGCACTTTTCATACCCCAAACAAATTTTGAATAAGTGAGATGATCCTTTAAATTATTTTCCTATACAGTAGTACCTCGAGATACGAGTGCCCTAACATATGAGATTTTTGAGATACGAGCCATTGAGCGAGCGATTTTTGCTTTGAAATACGAGCAACATTTGAGATAAGAGTAATCGCGTGGATCACCCGGCTGCACACAACCCACCAGTTTACCACGACTTGAGCGTCTCATAGTATCCCACGCCTCAAGGTTACAGAATGAATTAAACTCATATCTCGAGCTACCACTGTATTGTTCATAAGAGTTAAATTCAAATTGGTAACTCTGGGAGTATCATTTAATGAGGACATTCCATCCTCTAGTTTAAATTTTAGCCTCCGAGGTGGATTCTATGAATTCAGCGAACACTATCGAGATATCAAGAGGCTTTCTATGCCATTTCTAGCTTGATTTGTAGCAATCAATGAGATTTCCTTAGCACTGGTCCCTGCCGCAAAGCAGGAGAGTGGGAAAGATATCAAATGACAATTGACAATTCCTACCTGACTGATCCATATAACCTTTTATCCCTTAGCCCTCCTTTCACTGAAAGCTCTTGACGTGTTTTATTCACCTTCATCCGTGTTCCCATCTCCCAAGTACTTGCTGAAGTGGCTCTTCTATCATCACCAGAGGACCAAAGAGGACATTCAGATGCTCACGGTTCGATTCCAGCCACAAAAGTAAATCTTTGCTGGCAGCGGAAGGTTAACTAATTCATTTCACCGCTTCCCTGCAACAGCTGGGATTTTAGGAGGGATTGCAAAGACACAGATGTTGGGCCAAGTCTCTGTACCCCTAATGTCTGGCCTCATTTCTTTAGCTCCAACCTATGAGAAGCTTGGAAGAGATCTGTAACTACCTCAGTGGAAAGAAGAGCAGCCATACTAGGTTTCCATTCACTGTTGTGTACATGTGGGAACACATAACTGTACAGTGGTACCTCGAGATACGAGTGCCCTAACATATAAGATTTTTGAGATACGAGCCATCGAGCGAGCTATTTTTGCTTTGAAATACGAGCAACATTTGAGATAGGAGTCATCGCGCGGATCGGCCGACTGCACATGACCCACCAGTTTACCGCGACTGGAGCGTCTCATAGTTTCCCACGCCTCAAGGTTACCAAATGAATTAAACTCGTATCTCAAGGTACCACTGTATTAGGGAAAAGCTTCACCATGGGAGGAGTTCTGAAATCAGATGGTTACAGCAGTAAGTTGGTTAGACAAATGCTACAGAACATGGAGAAACAGAAAGATACAAGGAATCTGTAATATGATTTTATATGTCCAACCACACACACACATAAAACCATAATCCTTTATTGCTGTTTTAAAAAGCATTCAAATGCATGTGGGAAATATAGTGGAGGAAGAAAACTCTGGGAATCAACCGTACCTCATTAAAAATAAAAGAAAAGATAAATTAGAGGAGGCATGTGTGCATTGACTGAAATAAGAGTATAGCTAAGGTAGAGTGAATAGGCCAGGGAAAGAGATGGTTTATGTGAAAACAGAGTGTTTTTTTTTCTCAATAGAAAAAAAAAAAAAACTCAGGTTAAAAATAATTTTTCACAATTTGTTTCCTTCTTTTTCTTAGAAAGAACGATGGTACAGATATGTTAGCTTTTATTCAATTTGCTTTTAGCCTACTTACAATTCTGCCAGTCCATGCTACGGTAAGTAATGGTTAATGCTAGTGACAAACAGTATGTTTGATTGAATAGAATAAGACCAAATAGCTAAAGAGTTCTTTAGATTAACTGACCAGGGAAAAACCTGTCTGTTTTTTTCCCATGGGAAAGAAATGACCTGTGTTCATTTCCATCCAAAGGGAGAGGGAATGCAATGTCTTCAAATTTCCAAAATAATTTCTCCAGAATTTAAATGAAAAAAACAATTAAAATGTAAACCAGAAAAGGGCGTTGAAGGGATGGTCTGTTCTGGTGACACGCCAGGATTTTTAAAATGCTGGTGGGACATTCAGATTCTATAATTTTTAAAAATGTCACCTGTAGAAAGCTTTCTTCTTCAGGATTACAGTTAAGAAGGTAGAAGTATATGTCCGAGGCATGTTTCAAGCTCCTTGAAGTTCAGTGTGCACAAAAGGTAAACTGTTTCCATTCAGAATGAGCCTTGTTGACCTGGACAGTGAAATGGGACTGTAAAGCACCCTGTCTCCATGGAAACATAACCAGTAGGACATGCATTTATGTTTTATAATCATCAAGGGAAGGGGGTCTGATCTGAGAGGCCAGTTCCCTCAGTGAGTTTGGATGATCAGCCTGAAATATCCTGACAGTTTTTCAAGTCCACTTTCCCCAACATCATTTCTATCTTCCGAAAACTCCAGAGTCTCCAGGAGATGGAGATAGGCAAGTTTGATGACAAAGATCATTTTGTCTTTTTTATTTTTAAAAAATATATTTTATTGATTTTTTTTACAGAGAGGAAAGGAGAGGGATAGAGTTAGAAACATCTAAGAGAGAGAAACATCGATCAGCCGCCTCTTGCACACCTCCTACTGGGGATGTGCCTGCAACCAAAGTACATGCCCTTGACCTGAATCAAACCTGGGACCTTTCAGTCCACAGGTTGATGCTCTATCCACTGAGCCAAACTGGTTTCAGCGACAAAGATTATCTTCATTCTCCAGCCCTTGTCCTGCACGTTCCATGCTCATTCTGTCACATTGTATTAGGTCGATTGCTTCCCAAAGAAAACAAGTGACCACAACCAGGGCGGAAAGAAGGACATGGAACAAGGAAGACACAGACGGAGGTCCACCCCCTTCCCTAATGTGTTATGTCCCATTTCCATGCCCCATAAAGCCTGGCTGGACATGATTGGCATGAGGAATCAGCATTTTAAAAAGGCAAGTGTTTTTGTTTTTAGTTGACTAAATCGGTTACCATATGAGCTCTAGCTACAGCAACAAATGTATTTATTGAGCCAAGACATAGATATAAAATAATGTTCCCTTCCCAATGGTTAAAGTGTTCTTTTAAAATGTTCTTAAAATATTCAGTTGAGTTTATAACCATTTATTTTTGTTAAGTACTAAACAGCCATGAAATAATATTTAGAAATTATATAAGTGGTATTAAGTAAAAATAAACACCTGGATATCTGCCACCTTGGATTTTCGGTGCCTCTCTTTCCCCTTCTTCTTCCACTCTTCTACGTTTGTGCTGCTAGAGTTTTACCAAGTACATTAAAAACGTATACTTGAGTTTGGATATTTTTAATATTCATATTATAGAGCAGTGATAATTTTATATTCTATATAATCTCATGAAATTATCACTGCTCTTTAATATGCCCTGATATTAATTTTTAATCTTGCATGCAGCTATTTGTGTTTATTTGCATGGCTCTGTAATATTTCCATAATAATTATGATAGATCAAAATTGCATGCTTTCCTTTTTCAACTCTTTATGGACTTTGTCTTTTACTTCAATTTCTTTTTATTCGATCAATACTGCCATAGAATTTGTGTTGCCATCTCCTATTGGAAATATGCAGTTGTGGGTGTACCCTTAGAGATAGAATTTCGGAATAATAGAAAATAAGGCATATCTCCAACTGTGTTGAATAATTAAAAACTATCTTCCAAAGTCATCAATAAGTTTAACATCCTTTAGTTGCTTTACCTTCTCATTAACAGTTAAAATTTTCACAGTTGGACACTTTTTTTCAGTGTGGTTTATGTATCACTTGTCTTCAGAACTATAAAACATTCACCAGAATATCAGTCACCAGGGGTTTATGACCAAATGCTTTGATCGTGGGAACCTTCAGAAAGATCAGTGTCATTAACTGTCATTACTTTGCAACTTGAATATATGTCCTTCTAAGAGTGCGAGAACATTCCGATACAATCATCGTATGGGAAGTAAAATCAGCCATGGGCCTCAAAAATAAACGTATAAAAATGATAAGTTATTGAAACACAACTATTATCCTTTGCTAGACATCTCCCAAGGATGGATTTTTGTACAAGGAAACTTTTACTTATAAAAGATGACATGGTGATGTTTAATTTGTTTTAAAAAGGTTGTTCTCGGTTGCTGAGCCCAATTACATGGTCAAGCAAGTAAACTGTCAGATTTATGAGGTGCATAAGATGGACCATAAGCTCCACAGATGCTACCGTCAGCTTTCATTTTGTGATAAAAAAAAAAAGCTGCATGTGTTGCTGTGTTGATGCTTTCCAGGGTTACTGAGACTTTTATTAAACACACTGAAAGGGCTGTAATCTGTGGGTTGACAGCTATAATTATGAAATATGTGTTGGTTGAAGCACATTGAAAGTAAATATCAATTTGTTAAACTAGTTTTAGCTATATTTTTGTAATTAGCTTCTTGGAGAATTATAATATCAAAAAAGCATGTATGCACATTAACATTTATGCTAATAGCTGGAGGGTGAATTAGCTATTCTTGTGCAAGAAAATAATGTCTATATCCATAAAATTAGGGAACATGTGGAATAATGCAGAGATAGATGGGCCTAAAAATATGGGAGTACTCTTTCTTGAGTTTGTTAGTATTTTCAGAAATGTATAAAAGAAAATGGAGACAAAGTCGATGTACTCAGTTTGCTATGTTTTTCCCCAAGTAGATTATTATAATCTCAAATATAATAAAATTTGAAGTAAGTCAAGGAATTTCATGTGAAGTTTTCCTAGTTTCATTTTAATTCCTATTAAAAACCTTTTTCAGTTCAATATATGATCACCCAGTATTTGCTAGTATCATCTAGGAGATAAGAGACATTTTCATTAACTCGTTCAATGAGTCAAGAATATGGTGGAAACCCTAGCCAGGCTGGTTCAGCGGAATAAGCATTGACCTGAGGACCAAAGCGTCCAAGTTTGATTCTGGTCAAAGGCATGCACCTTGGTGGCAGGCTCCTCCCCAGCCTGGGCTTTGGTTGGGGCTGGTGCAGGAGGCAACCAATTGATGTGTTTTTCTGTCTTTCCCTTTCCTTTCTACCCTACCTAAAATGCAATGGAAAATTATCCTCGGGTGAGGATTAATAACAATGAAAATGTGGAGGAAATAAACCTTCTGGGTGAGAATCTATATTAGTATAATCTTATGGAAGGCAGACTTGGGAAATTTACTAAAGTTTTATATTTATATAAATTTGACTCGGTCATCTCACTTGCAAATTGGGGGGTGCAAAATACAAACACCTCTGAACACAAGTTTTCCAAGAAATTTTCTGTTAAGGGTTCCATGGAAATTAGCTTCAGCTGGAGACTCATGGGAACGAGGAAGAGGAGCTACTTAAGGGGAGATTGTCCACAGAACTGGTTCTATAGAGGAGGAGAAGCTGTGCACATCATGGTGACTGGTCATGCCTTCAGTCGTTCCATGGTTTGGTCAATTTGCATATTAGGCTTTTATTATAAAGGATATATATACACACACACACATATGTATACACACACACAGTGTATTCCTCATAAATGTTGTGATCAAGAAAGATCAGCTAAAGCTAATACATATATATATATATAGTGAATTCCTCATAAATGTTGTGATCTTTGTTGCCTTGTTTTGTTGATCACTGACTAATTTAAATCCTGGGAATCCTGAGAAACCAAGTGCACTTTCCATTTTAGTCTCAGACCACAGTAAACTTACTAAAACAGTCAGTGGAAACCTTGCACTAAATACTACTTCTGACATTCAGACACAATTCTGTCACTGTGTTTGTTTATAACATTCATTCAAGAGTCAAATATCACATCAAGGTTGCAGCTAACTTTAGACTTATGGGGAGGATGAGAACTTTAGATGACCAAAGAAATAACCAAATAAGAACTCGATATGGTTTGTTTTAAAGTGGTTTGATTTTGAAAATTCCAAAATTGGAAAATGACTCATAACTGGATGCTTGAAAGAGAAAAATAAATGCACGTTGTGATTTTTGTTAAGTAATCATGAAAACACACATAAAAGCATATTTTAAAACCTTCTCCATCTTCTCTTCCTAACAATGAATTCAAAGTTCTCTGTCATGACATTGTCAAGAGTTGACCCTCCCCAACCTGGCAGTTACAATTGATATCCGTCTCTAGAACAGAATGCACAAGAATAGCTGAATCAAGTCAGGTAACAAAATGCAAAAGCACACCTTCAACATCTTTCTCTATGCAGCCAGCACACGTCTGACCCAGCCTGAATGTTTATCTCCACCAGTTCAACCCGGCACAAAACCTCTGGCTGCTTTGGTTAGAAATGTCATTGAGACAACATGTATCACACACACATTGAACCTCCTCCACTAAGGGCCATGCCCCATTCACCTTTGTAATCTTGAACCATCGTGTTCAAGCAGACTGGATAAACAGTCAATAAACATTCAATTTAAATATTTATCCATTCTTTTTATTCTTGCACCAAAGCCATCATGCTTATTATATATTTTATTCAATTTTATGCAGTTGTCCCAAGTAGAGTGATTTTGGAAGTTTCTAATTAAGAACCAATATGAATGTCTAACATTTATATATATTTTTTATGAGCCAGGAATGATAGTACATATTTTACATATATTATGTGTATTTTTTTAAATCTCAAAACAGGGCCCAATTTTATGGCTGTGGAGACTGAGGCTCAGAGCATTTAAATGATTTTCTCAAGGTCACCCAACCACAAAATGCAAAAATCAGGATTTAATCGCAGTTTAGTTGATGTCCTCAAATACTATAGCACATATAGAATACTTAATGGATCATTTTTTGAAGAAGGCCTCTTTCGCATACATTCAAATTCCACTTTAAATGTCTGTTCAATATCTCCCCATATGACAAACAAGCACAGGATACATGCACTCCGGTTCACTAAGGAGTTTACACATTATCTCACTTGGGCAAAAACTTAAAATTAGCCAAAACTGGTTTAGCTCAGTGGATAGAGCATTGGCCTGCAGACTGAAAGTCCCAGGTTCAATTCCAGTTAAGGGCATGTATCTTGGTTGAAGGCACATCCCCAGTAGGGGGTATGCAGGAGGCAATTGATCAATGTCTCTCTTTCATTGATTTTTCTAACACTCTATCCCTTTCCCTTCCTCTCTGTAAAAAATCAATAAAATATATATTTTTAAAAAAACTTAAAGTTTAATAGCAATATAAATAACACTTTCCAAACATAGCAATGGAAGCAAATAGCTATTCCTAGGGAATACAGTGGAGTCCCTGAGGTTTTGCAGGGAACAATCAGAGTGATAAAGCCTTCACAGAGCACATGTTAACAAAGACCGAGGCCCAGAAAGGAGGGGAGTGCTCTCATCATTTCTAAAAGAGTTGCATCAACAACTCAAACATCATAGATTCCAGCCCACGGTGACTTGGCCTGGAGAAAATAGGAGACCCTTGCTTCATCACCAGGATCCTCTAGGATCACAAAGTCTCTGTGTTTTGTTTTTATTATCTTAAATGATGGGAACAAAACTCCTCTTTGCGCTGCAGCCTCTTGGACTAGCAGGAGCCAGATCCATTCCTTGTCTCCTCACGGCCCCCAAACCCCATGCCCAGCTCTCACTTCTCCATTCTCACCCCAGAGCCCCCGGAATTCCTTCCTTAAACTGTGTGTGAGACGCTTGGGAAGGCTAAACAGGTAGAACTCCGAGTTTCCAATGCAGAACATTAATATTATGAAGTTCAACCAGAGTTACTTGAATCCTGCCTCGTGTTTATAAATCCGGCTGGCATCTGGCATTTGTTATGAAAGTAACTCAACTTTCAAAACGCCTGCCAGCCCTCTGGCAAGTCAAGTCGCACCGACTTAATGGGAAAGAGAGCTGCTAGCGTCTCTCCAGGTCGACCAGATGCCTGCCGCATGCTGCCAGCTCACCTACCACCAGAACATCAACGTGATCTGCTGTCCTCTCTGCTCTGCACTGGGATCCATTTTACAAAATAAGCCTGTGACACCAGCAAGTTGAACACTGACACGTACATAAGCCAGAATCATCTTTTTATGTAGCTCCCTGACATTTCAAGTAACTGTTTTCCTCCATTGTATCTCTATCCCCATACCTGTGGTTTTACCCAGGATCCTGTTACTATGGCCCACAGAAATCTGACTCACGTGCACACAACCTGGGTTCCAAAACAATGTTACATGTGCTTGAATATTAAAGCAGAAGGGATGAAAGAGAAGTTATAGGAGTGGAAATGATGAGTATTTCCTTCTGCCGCTATTGCTTCCCCATGCTTTAGTTGTTTGGAGTAAAGACATGGACATTTCAAAAACTAGCCTCGGATCTCCCATTTGACCTGTAATCCCACTTTTAGGAATTTATCCTAAGAAACCAGAAACACCAATCAGCAAGGATTTATGCACCCCTATGTTCATAGCAGCATAATTCACAATAGCTACAATTTGGAAACAGCCTAGGTGCCCGTCAGCAGATGACTGGATCAGAAAACTGTGGTCCATCTATACAATGGAATACTCTGCTGCCATTAAAAAGAAGGAATTCTCACCATTTGCAGCAACCTGGTTGGAACTGGAGAGCCTTATGCTTAGTGAAAGAAGCCAGTCAATGAAGGAGAAACACCACATGATCTCACTCATTTGTGGATAATAAAGAACATTGTAAACTGATGAACAAAAGGATACATACAGAGGCAGTAAAGCATCAAACAGACTGTCAAATTACAGCAGAAAAAATAAGGTTAGGTGGGGTAGATAAGAGATCAATCAAAGGACTTATATGCATGCATATAAGCATAACCAATGAACACAGACACTGGGGGGTTGGGGTATGCCTGGGAGGGAGGGGGGGCAATGGGGAGATATGTATACATGTAACACAATAAAAAAAAAACTAGCCTCGGTTGGCAGAGATAGTCTATGTATGTGCACCTTAATTTTCCCCAGTAATGGGGTCTCACTACACTGGATCTCCACATATTTTATGAGATCTCAAGCTCTTTTTTAAAATATATATTTTTTATTGATTTCAGAGAGGAAGGAAGAAGAAGAGAGAGATAGAAACATCAATTATGAGAGAGAATCATGACTGGCTGCCTCCTGCACACCACACACTGGGGATCCAGCCCGAAACTCGGGCAGGCGTCCTGACCTGGAATCAAATTGTGTCTTCCTGGTTCATAGGTCAAGGTTCAACCACTGTGCAACACCAGCCGGGCTGAGAGCTCAAACTCTTACCGAGGTGTTTTCAAACCTGGTAAGTACCTTTGTATCTCCCAGTATCCCCTTAGACATGGCCACTCTGGTGCCTGTAATTTACTCCAAGAAAAAGCACGAAATGTCCTTGGAGTGGTAGTTCTGGTGAAATAGCCATGTCATTTATATAGATAGATAGATATAGATATATAGATATATAGATATATAGACATAGATATAGGTATAGATATAGGTATAGGTATAGATATATAGATATAGATATAGATATAGATATAGATATAGATATAGATATAGATATAGATATAGATATAGATATAGATATAGATATAGATATAGATATACAGTGAAAAGAAACTAACAAATCACAGGTGTCGTTTTTTCTTTAATTGCATTTTTAACATAATAGTAGTTTCTCACATTCCTCTTTCATTCTAAGCTGATATGTTATGACCAATAGCATGGGACTTGGAGGAAAGACAGGGAAATAAAGGTTAAAATTGAGGAACTAATCTCTCTAGGATTATATTTGTTCTCGTTTCTACTGGCATGTCTTATTTTTACGATACCTTGTAAATATCCTGTCGCCAAATTGCATATGATTCAACAACTTGAGATGGAGGAAATTGATGATCTCAAGAACTCAGAGGATTTTCTTTTAAGAAAATGAACATAACAATCCATTTTATTTAGAAGCGTGGTACACAGATGAGACCATAGGCTCCAGGAGAGACCGTGTACACAAGCCGTGTGAAAACTGCCTTTCTCACTCTTTGGCAGAAGCAGCTCATTTCCCAGAAAGAATGCCCTCACCTGGCAGTTCCGGCTCCCTGGACTGAAACTGGTAAGTAGGTTGATCTTTCCGCTTCCTCACTGGCCAGGGAAATGATTCTTTGGACTATGGGATGTTTGCTTGCGTTCAGTTTAGCGTTCTCTCATTTACCGGTGGCTGTTTGTTTCATGGGCATATGTCCTGACCCCCCAAAACAGTATGAAGGGACCACATCACATATTGCTTCAGTTTCACCATCAAGGGAGAGAGGCCCAAAGGGATATCAGAGATCTGGACACTGGGAAAAGTTATGGCTCAGTCAAACTTCCCCTGAGTGCTCACAGAATATTATGATTAAGTACAAAGGCCTTTTTTTTTTTTCCCCATCAAGGAGGGAAAGAAGAGAAGAGGAAGAAAGAAAGTGATGAAAGACAATTAGAAGGAGGGAAATTCATGTGTCAAACCATTTGGCTGCGTAGTTACTTATTTAACTACATTATTACAGTGGTACCTCGAGATACGAGTGCCCTAACATACGAGATTTTTGAGATATGAGCCATCGAGTGAGCGATTTTTGCTTTGAAATATGAGCAACATTTGAGATAGGAGTCATCGCACGGATCGGCCGGCTGCACACGACCCACCAGTTTACTGTGACTCGAGTGTCTCATAGTTTCCCAGGCCTCAAGGTTATGGAATGAATTAAACTCATATCTCGAGGTAATACTGTATTATTATTATTATTATTATTATTATTACATTTTAAAGATGAGGAGACTGAGTTTCTAAGAGGTTAAGTAACCAGCTGAGCCAGAATTTGATTTCAACAGGCCAACTTTTCACCAGGTCAGGGCTTTCTTGAAAAACATGAAACCATGAAGGTAAAATTGCTTTGCCTTTTTGCATTGGGCGAGAGTTCAAATGGAGAAGAGACAGGTTTGGATATAAAAAAGAAAAGTTTGGGAAACTCTGCCTCTATTCCTTTCTAGGTCTACCTCATAACTGTAGTTCCTTATATTTTCTCTGCTTAAACACCTTGTCTCAGAAACAATCTGGATAATTTGTTTCTACTGCCAGTTTCAGTGTTGACATTCCCCGTGTGTTCTGCCCTGGGGCCTACAGAGGGAAGTTTTCCACCTTCTCCATACAACACGGACTTTTATTGGTCCTCACCCCGTTCCGTCCTCCACCTGCCTGAACACCAACAAAGGGAACCTCAAGAAAGGCCAGAGGTGTTTTTGTTTGTTTTTCTTTTCTGCACAATGCCGGCCTTATTTATAAAATTGTGGACACAGAATATATTTGAATTGATCAACCACATCCTTTTTAAATACCCATAAAGGAGTCGTAGTGTTAGTTTTAGTGTTAGTGTTTGAGTTATCATGATAAAAACCAAGCCTGCCCAGCTGGTGTGGCTCAGTGGGTGAGCACTGACCTATGAACCAGGAAGTCACTGTTTGACTCCTGGTCAGGGCACATGCCTGAGTTGCAGGCTCGATCCCCAGTGTGGGGTGTGCAGGAGGCAGCCAATCAATGATTCCTTATCATCTTTGATGTTTCTATCTCTCCCTCTCCCTTCCTCCCTGAAATCAATAAAAACATATATTTTAAAAAAGAGAAAAAAACATGTTTCATTTATTCTACAAGTATCCACTGAACTCTAGTATATACCAGGGAGTGTTATATTTACTGTAGATTTAACAGCAAAGAAGTTGAGAAAGATCTTCCTTTATTACACAAAGTAAACCAACAAAAATAAACCTCTGAAAGATGACATAAAATGATACAATCGCATCTCTCAAATTTTATTGGGCTGTGACATGCTATATTAAGTGAGTCTAAGGAACTAATGTGTTTACCAGTATGCCTGCAACTAAAAAATTGCACACCTTTAAATTCATTCCTCTTATAGCTGTAAGGGGACAACTAGAAGTAGCCAAGATCTTTTATAAACACTAATAGCTGAAACTAAAAATTAAGTTATAAAAGTTTATTTTTGAGACATTTCTAAATTTTTTAAAAGACACGCTCATTAAGAAAATCCTTAAGTAGTATTTTTAAATTGGAAAACAACCCCACGATGCTTATGCAGTAAATAAAAGTAAATCTACATAAGGAAACTAACCTCTTTGAAAACATGGCTATCTTGGAAGGCAATTTTTATTTTTGTGTCATACATCTGACAGGATTGCCAACAGTGGAGACATTAGCTGCTCTGTGTCGGTAGACAAAATAAAGGAGTGTTTTTGGATAGTCTGTATATTCACACATATGGACTAAATCAGGGTGAATCAAGGTTAACACTCCGAATTAAGGCTAACTTTGAACAAATAGTATTTCCAAGAGCATTTGAGTATGTCAGTTAGTGTTTTTTAATAGTTAAAAGACACTTCTGTTTTGAAACCATGAACATGGAAAAAAAAGCATTTAAAACTTGTGTTTGCCTATGGCATTCATTGTATGTTTTAACCTCTCAAGTAATTCAACATACAAAGGTGAATTATTTCAATAATTGGAACTTAAATTTTGAGAGGTTTGACAATGGAACTAGGACCCAGTGTTTTGAGGGAAATCTTGCTATTAATATTTGTTTGGTCTTTAGTACAGTTAAAATGTGAACCAATTATTTTAGTTAAACCACATGTGTCAACACGTAAACTTGTTTTAATTAAATAATTTTTCTACCAAATTGTACTATTAAATTACTTCTTTGCTATTTTAAAAATGTGCTGGAATTCTGGATTTGCTTCTAAGAGAGTAATGTCTTAGTTAACTTCATCATAGATATTGTGTTGTTTGGAAAGATAGGGAAACTAATAAGCTCAAAATGTTAAAAATAAAGAAAACATTATTTTTTGTTGAAAAAAAAGTAAATTCTCAGCATTAGCTTCTAATTCTTTCTACTTGAAGAGATTTAGTATTAAAAGTTTACACAGGTTGGAAATATTAGAAATTGAGAGTTCTAACTTGGCAAATTTATTTAAAGCATATCAGTAAGTTTTTCTTGGTGAAAATTCTCTCCTAGTTTTCAATATTTATGGGAGATGATGTAGAATATATATCCTGGTTAAAAACTGTTGAAGCTATTCAAACTAGAGAAATTCTTGCAACATGGACATTGAGAGATATAATAATATCAATTGGAGTTCAATTGCACTAGAGGAAAACAATTTCAATATGAATCAAGGTTTTATGCTATAGCAGAGAATATGTTATGCTATTTTCATATTAGGCACATAGAAAGACTACATATTTCAGCCTTCCTGCCATTTAGATGGGACCACGTAAATGAAATTCTGTAGAAAACATAGTGAATATGTGTATCAGTGTTAGTAATGGTCATACATGCCTCACGCAGTAACCCTCTCTTTGTCCTTCTTTCTCCCCCATGTGTCCTCTCTGTGTGTCTTTGTTCATCTCCATTTCTTGCTCTGCTCACTCACCTGTACAGACAAAGTGCCCACATCCACACTCCCATCTCCATGTTGCAATCCAAGACTGCAAAGTGGTGACACACACAGCTGGAAGGAGCCAGGATTCCTGAGGTCAGTGCTTAGAGGACACACGGAAGGAGAGCTACCCACCGAGGTACATCTGCATCAGACACTATAGGAGCAAGAAATGAGCCACTCGATGTTTTAAGGTCATTTTCTAGCTATCTAACCTACACAAATAGATGAATTGTATGTTAGTCCCACTAAGAACCACTAAGAATACCACGCAGCAGCAAAAGTGAATAATTTGCAGCTACAGCAATATAAGTAAATATCACATGAATCTAAGCCTAAAAAAACAAGATGGTAAAGAATTCACATGAGCCCTAACTGGTTTGGCTCCATCGATAGAGCGCCTGAGGACTGAAAGGTCCCAGGTTCGATTCTGGTGAAGGGCGTATACCTTGGTTGTGGGCACATCCCCAGTAGGGCGTGTTTATTGATGTTTCTCTCTCATCGATGTTTCTAATTCCCTATTCCTCTCCCTTCTTCTCTGTAAAAAATCAATAAAATATATTTAAAAAAAAGAATTCACATATTACTTCATTTATATAAAGTTCAAAAATACGCAATATTGATCTATGCATTGTTTTACTAACATATAAAGTTAAAAGAGAAGCCAGAGAATCATAAATATAACATTTATTATGCTGACTGCCTTTGAGAAGTAGTAATGGAATAAGTTAGGATGCAAAGGCCTACACACAGGAAATATTAGTAACTTTCTTTACTAAGGGTAGGTAAGTGGAGGCATGGCTGTTTTTTGTTGTTATTGTTTTTGGTATCTTCCTGCCTTATACCATACATATATTTTCTATTTTTTAAATGTTTATATTTGCTTGGAATTTCATATTTTTAGAGAAGAATAACTAAAACTCAGTCCAAATATTGCAAAACAGGAAAAAGAATTTCCAGTTAACAATTTCTCCAAAAGAATTTGGCAAGGAGAAAGATCACCAGGCACAAGTTCTGAAGAAATATACTGTGCAGTCAATAGAAATTGCAACAGAATTATTCTGGAGAAACAAAAACATATAAATCAAAGGCTAATAGAAATAATTAATTTAATTTATAATTTGTCTAAAATTTGAAGAATCCACAATCATCTGTTTGAGATATGTTTCCCAAATGGACCAATATAAGCATAAATTCACTGAGTTTGAAAGTTCTTACAAAACATAGCTGGCTGAAGAGGTTGATCGAAAAATATGTTTTCTTAGAATTTTTTAAGAGAGCAGCTACAATCATAACACTTTAGAACTGAATAATACTCTAGAGATTCTAGGTGGGGATTCTCAATTTTGTCCACATATTAGAATCACCTAGATTACTTCAACATTCACTTCTTTATTTCACAATGGAAGGGTCTGCGTATACAAGAGGTGAACTGTATTGTATAAGGTTGCACTGTTCAATTATTTTCTGTTTTTGTTGTGTCTTCTGTCTTCATTTTTATGTTACTGCTTTCCTTATATTTTAAACATTTTTTACACCATGCAAGTATGTGGGAGCCCCTTTCCACATCCAGCGTGGTTCAGGGTTCCCAAGTCAGGGTTTGAGTTGTGGAGGAGGCTTCATGCAAATGAAAAGAGAGACTAGAAAAGCATTTATTTGCTGATATTGGGAGGGGGGGCAGGTGGGAGCCTTCCTCTAGTGGAAAGGACTACCTCTTGCTCTGGCCTTTTTCTCCCTTTTATTAAGACTTTTCGATACACCCATGACCTTTAGGCAGGAAATAACAAAACAGAAATTAACATGAAACAAACAGGTAGAGGCTGCTTCAGCTAACAATGTTTCAACTAAACAGTGAGTGATTAGCTCTGACCTTCAGAGCATTAAGGTTGACCAGCCTTCTGGTCTCCTGTGCACATCTTTCTATGAGTGAGACCATGTTTGGTTTCCGGCACAGGTACTCTTGGCCTCACCTGTCTCTTATTCTGACCGATGGGCTTCATGCTGGTACAGCCTAATGGTGCTTTCCCCCCTCAGATCTGTATCACTTTCTGCCCAGGAGCTTTTTAAAAATTACGTTATAACAGTGAACCCATGTGAATTCTCTTGGCATTCACAAATGTGTAACTTGAAAATACTGCACATTTATCAACCTCTGAGGTAAACCTAAAACTAATGGGAAATGTTTGCTGATAGCTTTGTCCCCTTCCATCCCCTATGCTGGCAATCTTGAGTGCATTTCATATGCCTCTCTGGCAGGCCCAGGAGTTTGAAGAGCTATTTGTCTCTAGCTGTGGCCAACTTCAAGTTCATAATGCACCTCTGTTCTGCTTTTCCTCCTTCCCTGTTTACCTGGCCCTCTCTCCATCTTATTGGATCTCACTTGCCACTATGGTATTAAAACTTAAATCTTCTGTTTAGGCTTTCCTTTCTGGAGAATTTAAGATAAAGAATATTATTATTTCTATTACCTACATGTGAGGTGTGCAGATGAGGGAAAGAGAGGAAGGAATCTTAGATTTATTGGTTAAAACTTTCCTGTAGAATAGTCTCACCTGATACCTGATCCCCTATACTTGTAAACTCCTACAATGGAACATCTAGAGATGGAGCTAGAAGATATGATGTATATCAAAGAGAAATAAGAAAAAATAGACAGATGCTCAGGTAGAAATAGGCTGTCTTCATAATCAAGCTATAAATTGAAGGCTCAGTTAACTCTAAAAGGACAGCACCCCTCTGAGGCACCAATTTGAGAACATTTTCTAATCATCCCCGATGGAGGTTCAACTAAGGACCCCAAGTACAACATGCTGGGATTTGAGGGCTTCTCTATCCACCTCATAAGTGGATTGATCATATGATGTCGGAAGGTTTTGAGAATGCAAAAAATCCCTATGTGTGCCGAAACCAATTTGGCTCAGCGGATAGAGCATCGGCCTGCGGACTGGAAGGTCCCAGGTTCAATTCCAGTCAAGGGCATGTATCTTGGTTGCTGTGTACATCCCCAGTAGGGGGCGTGAAGGAGGAGGCTGATTGATGTCTCTCTCTCATCGATGTTTCTAACTCTCTATCCCTTCCCCTTCCTCTCTGTAAAAAAATCAATAAAAAATATATATTTAGAAAAAAATCTCTGTGTGAATACACGTAGATTACTGAAGGTTAGCACTGGAGTGTGGGGACAGACAGTGGGGGAATATCTTCAAAAGAACCACAGGTCAAACAGAGACGTAATGGCTGCTGTGATGAAATGGGGTGGGGGTGGGGCTTGGATTTGAGGAAGTCAGCAGGGCAAAGCTGAAATAGCAGAGCCAGCAAAAACAAGTGCGGTCTACTTTAAAGAAATAGCTGAGAAGGGGCACTGGCTTGTTACTGCCCTCTTTAATGAGAGGGATCATGCCCATTTTAAAATTAAAAAGTTTTGCTAATAATATGTTCTATTGTTTACAGAGCCAAAGAAATCAGCTACAGAGAAATGTCTCCCAATGTTAATAGCAGTGACCCCTGGTGGCGGAGGTATTGGCAATATGATTTTCAAAGTATATTTTCTACTTTTCAGATTCTCTATAATGAGCATGGTCATGAGAAAAACAACAGAAATACGATTGTAGATAACTTGGCAAGTAATTCCAGAACATGCTTATTCAGTTTTCTCCTCCCTAAACTGCATAATACACGACTGAACACATAAAACCAAATCCAAGTAAGACTGATCCTTGAAAGAATGGTTAGGCCCCAAACAGTTGGATCAGATTAAAGTTAACTAGTTACTGTTCCTTAGCATTGTGATGAAAAAAATAAAAAAATAAATGAAGAAATAAACAATATTGTAACCTCTTCTTTCTCTCCTTCGTAGGTTTCAATGAAAGGAGTCTTGTTGTAGACACAACCCAATCAGCACGTACAAAGACACCACATAATACCTGGTATCGAAAGAACTCACACCTTCCCACAGTGAAACGCGTGGTAAACCTTCCAGGGATCTGTCTTAAGCAGTTTAGTATAAGACAGGCTTCCACTAAGAGCACGTTTCTGAGAGATTCTACCTGGAGAACATGGGATTGTGACACCATCTTCACTGTTGCCCCACCAGCCTGTGGCACCAATTCACCAGGGTGAAAGGCGACGTGTCCCCTGGGCTGGGTCTTTGATCCCCAAGTTTCACAGGGCCTGGCTTTTACATATCTCTGCAGTGACAGTCAACGGCCAGCACCCTGATTGGTTACCCCACAACCTGGACCCAGACCCTTTCCAGCCATGACATAGAAGCCAGCTCGTCTCTGCACCGCACCCCACATCTGGCCAGCTCATCTCTGTGTCACACAGCTTTGCAACACCATACCTTGTCCCTGCCTCCCAACACCCACCCATTTATCCTTACAGACAAGCTGTGTGCTGCTCCCTTCTCTGGTCATGGGATTATTACTTGTTCTAAGGGACACATCCAAATCCCTTCAGAATTCTTCATATGTGAATAAGTTTGTTTTTTTTTTTGTTTTTTTTTTTTGTTTTTGTTGTTTTTTTTTTTTTTTTTTTTCTGTAGTGGAGGCTTCCAAAATGTTGAAGCAATCTGCTGGTAATTTTAGAGAAAGAAGCACAAGCTTATTACAAAAAGAAAGTCTAACCGAAGGCATTGTGCTTGTTTCTGTTACACATTATAAAAACTCGAGTAGACTTGAAGACCACCCAGCAGGATCGCCTCCTGCTGAACACGAGGAAACACAACCCAGTTCTGATTCTGCATTAAGGGACAGAGTCAGAACAGAAAGTGTGTCCTTCTTGTTTATTTTCTCCTCTATTGCATCAGGGAAACCCACACTGTAGACAAGGTCACGGCAAACCAGAAAAAAGTTTCAGAAAGCCATTGCTTTCAATACCCAAGGGTACTTGTTACGGATGCCTGGACACTCTGAAGAGAACAGCAATGAATGTGCAAACCCTGAAGAAGAGAAAACAACTTCATTGCCAAGATCAAAGGCATCCTAGCTTTGATATAACCACCATGAACTAGATTTTTAAAACTGATATTTAATCTACACAAGAGTGACCCCTGAGGAACTAAGGGATGTCCATCCTTTCCTCCCTACTGATGTCAGCCTTCTAGGGTGGAGGGACCTGCAAAGTGTTTGCTCACACTCTCAAGCCAGTGCAGCCAGAGTCATACACAGGTTTGTGGTGCTGTTAGGTCAGTGTGGACCATTGTGGTGTTTGCACTGCCAGGCCTCAGGTCCCTTGGCAGGCTGTTGAAATTACCTAATCCCCACCCCACCCACCTCAAGATCCTGAATGCTGAGGGAGGTGACAGCCAACTGCTTGTCCACCCCTTTCATCCCCTGGCCAAAGAGCACATGAGACACATCTGGGCCTCCACTGGTGTCTCCAGGCCCTCGAGGCCCAAGGGTTGTTTATAAGCCCCAGTCGCCATGAACTCGGTAAAAGCAGCCTGCACAGCTGGACTTTTCTGAAGTCCCTGTACTAATTTTTTCCGAATGCTCTTCACTACAGTTGGCATCTAGGCTGTGAAATCTCACCACTCTCCAATCTGCTGCATCTCTTCTCAATGCGTTTTTGCCAACAGGGGTTGTTAGATTTGAGATAAGACACCAGGTTCCCCCCCACACACACACTTAACTGCCATTCTCTGTTTCCTGCCTTCGAGGGGTCCCCACCCACAGGCACTGTCTTCCTGTCCTACTGCCTTTTGTTCTTTCCTAGTCATTCTCTCCACCTTCCCCGCCTACTGCTGGTGACTGGCTCTTATCTTTATTCTCTTCACTCTGAGGTAAGATATGTGGAAACACTGTAAATTCTAAGATTCTGGGCCCATGTCAGATACCAATACTATCATGATAACTCATCTTCATGCAACCTGTGGTTTGTGATTGGTACTCATGCATCGGAAGAATTCATGTGTACTTATTTGAGAGAAAAGCCAAGCTGTCATGTGCTGTCCTTTATCCTGTACTGAGAGATCCATGACTCCTTCCTGCCCAGAAAGGACCGAATCCTACATAGATAAGCAAGACCCACACATTTCTAACTCGTTATAAGTGGGGTTTCTGCAGACACACAGCAGTACAGTGCTGTCCTAGCTCAGCTGAGAAGCAGAGACCGAGTGTTTGCACTCTGCCATCTTGCCTCTCCTGACATTTCCTTGTCTCCACCTCAGTGTCCCCCTGCTCTCTGCTGTTCTGTTGGCGAATGTCCCAGCACACACTAAACAACATGTGATGCTTCCAAAGTAACCCCGCCCCACACTCCTCGTCCCATGCAGTGAGGTTACAGACAGAAAATTCCCCATTGATTGGGTTCACCTGGGAATGCGGCAAAACCATAACATCCACACGGGCAACTTTGTGTTTAACCATTGGGTAATTGATATAAATGGGTAATGGTTTTTAAAGGTCTCTGAGAAAATTGCTTGGAAAACAACACTTTCTGCAGATCCCTTATTTTAGGGGTGGCTCTCCCGCTCTGGCATGCCTGTGGCAATCTCTCTTCTGAAAAAATGCATAACAGCGAAGTGAGGTAATAACTAACCTTTAAAGACCAGATGGAGTACTGGTTAAATGCTGCAGTGGCAAGAGGTAACGCTCAGCAGCTGTCAGAACTGCTCTAAGGCATCCATTAAAACTTGGCATCATTTCCTTTTTAATATTGATTATATTGTTGCCACCAGCACTGTTTTCTCATAGAAAACATTAATCTCGGGTCATTCAATTTGTTTTAAAGTTGATTTTTTTTTTCTAGAAAGCTATCTAAGTTGCCCTGTAGTCTTGTTGAACATTAAGACTAGGAACCATAAAAATATATTTGCTAAATGGAATTAAAAAAAAAAAAATTAAAAGCAACTGAACCTCTTGGTCATAAAAGAGGAAGTGCATGAGGCAGACAGGCCAGAGGCCAAGAGGCAAAGATCCAGAAAGGAAAAGATAAGTCTCAGAGAAAAAAAATAAGCCCTCAAATAAATAGCAACAAAGAGAAATACACCAAGGAAACAATACAGATGTGTTGAAAACATACAAAAGAGAGGAAGAGAAAAACAAGCAAGGCTATACACATGTACCCGGTGACACTATACATGGAGGACAGACTGAAAAGCACAGGAAAGAAAAGGATATAGTTGAGACACTTGGCTTTGCACTGCGCCCACTTGGCAACATTGAACTACATTTCCCATACTTCCCTTCCATGAGCCACAGAGATGCAGATTTGGGGGCTGGAAGTGAAGCCACAGCCATTGTGGTAGATCACACAAACCATCTGGTCACCTTGTTGATGTGAGAGAGGGGCCAGGGCTACAACTGCTCCAACCTCCACTAAATTCTCCTCTTAACTCTCTCTCTTTCTCTCCCTCCTTCCTTCTCTCCCTCCCACTCTCTCTCTCTGAGTGTGTGTGTGTGTGTATGTGTAGCCCAGGATGAAGGGCCATCCAGGTGAAAGCAGCTTGTTCCTGCTCTCCCTCATTTATCCTTCAACCCTTAGCATCAGACACAAGGACAACAGCCTCACAGTTCCTGCTAACCAGCTCCCACCACAAGTGCCTAAGGTTAAACTTAGTAATAACTTATTTAATATCAATGTGTGAATAAACGAATACAAGAATACATAAATGAGTGACTGAATGAATGTAGCACCCAGTCGTTCTGCATTTCTGGTTGTGTCTGACTGATACAGACACAGACCACAAGAAATCTGGTTTCTAAAAGTTGATGGAATAATACCCCTAGTGTTTGACTTTAAGAATGGTCAGCCTGCTAGTATAGATCTCCCTCTGTCTACTGGATTTCACTTCAGAACCAGAGTCCCACACATGTGAGTTCCCTTAAGTTGACAAAGTAGTTATTTTATTGATTTTAGCCTGAAGAGAGAATAACTAAAAAGAAATATCCTCAACTAATTAGAAGCTTTCTATAACTTGCTTATACATTGTCACTATTTATTTTTTTACTAAACATTTAGGATTAAGTATGTGACAAAAATATTTCAAAAATACATGTTTTGACAGTTAATGCTGGAAGTTTATATATCCTCATTTCTAATTTGCTGTTTTTAAGGGCTACTGAGTCATCCAAATTCTCTTCTTATTTGAGTCATCCTTATGGAAAGATTGACATCATTTGAAATTTACAGAATTTAATAATACTTCATATGGTGCCAGGTACCATTAAGTATAATGTTTCCTCCTTGTGGTTTTGATCAACGATAATACAGCTCCTAGAGTGAGCTAGTTTTAGTGAACAGTCTTTTCAACATGTTGTTTGAGCAAATTACATTTCCACCATGTCCTTTCTAAACACCTGCCTATTTCTGAAAGTTTCTTGGGACATAAACAGTTGAAATTTATAACCCTACAAGGCTTGAGTCCATAGTCTGCAATTCTGTCCAATGGAAATATAACCTGAGACACATATATAATTTTAAATTTCCTAGTAGTGACATTTTTTTCTTAAAGTAAAAATAGAAGATAAAATTAACAATATATTTTATTTAAGTCAATATTTTCAAAATATTCTTTGGACATAATCCATATCAAATCATTTTGTGATATTAAATTTGTTCATACCAAACAATCTGTGAAACTAGGACTATATTTAAAATGTCAGCACATGTCAATTATATTTAAACTAGTAGCCCGGTGCATGAAATTCATGCACTTGTGGGTTGGGGGGGTTGTACTCAGCCCAGATTGCTAGTGGGCACAGGCCAGACCGAGGGACCCCACCGGTGCAGGATGGGGGCCAGGGAGGGATGCAGGAGGTTGGTCAGCTGGGGAGGAACCACAGGAGGGCTCCAGGGCATGTCCGGCCATCTCTCTCAGTCCCAATTGGCAGATCTCAGCAGGAACCTAACCTAATGGTCAGAGCATCTCCCCGTGGTGGTTATAGCAACTGGTCATAACGACTGGGTGAAAAGCCAACTATCTATCCCTTGGCCAGGTGTCAATTTGTTTGTCTAGGATCAGACTCACATACTTTGAGACATGTTGGTCTGAAATACTGTTTTGTTTTTCATGTGTATGTACTCACTTCATGCCAACAGTGTCCTTATGAAGTCGGGATCACGAATTCCACTTTATAGACGAGGAGCTCATTAAGGCTGAGTAGCACAGCCCTTCACAATGTGTCACCAAAAGGCGCTCACAGCGTGAACTACCCAGAAAGCCTTCTCCCAGCACTTCCTGTGTGAGGGCACCGTGCAAAGCATTAACACCATAGCGAGGCCCCGGGATAAACAAATCAGTGAATACATAACCTTGAACTCGAGCTCCCAGGCCAGTGCAAGCAAATAACATCCTCAGTCTATTCAAATCACGCATGTCTTGCTTGATAAGCAATGAGCTATTTACAGCATTTTACACACTTTCCAGTCACACACATCCCACCTCCTTTGAGAGTCTGTGTTATTTGTTTTGGCTTTACTTGCATGGCAAACTTCAAGATATATTCTTTCTCCAAGAATCAATCATGTATTTATTTTTGCTTATGAGAACACACACACCTACTCTCAGAGGCTATGCTTGTTACAAATATTTAACAGTTAGCCTGAGCTTTAAGACACAATTTTCTCTTTTTGATGTGTTTGAATTCGAGATATGATGCAGCATGCTCTATTTGGTCATAATTTTTATTATCTTTTGTTCTGTTGTGTATATTTTATTTTCATATATATGTATTTTTTATTGGTTTCAGAGAGGAAGGGAGAGGGAGAGATAGAAACATCAATGATGAGAGAAAAGTTCTGATTGGCTACCTCCTGCACGTCCCACACTGGGGATGGAGCCCAAAACCCAGGCATGTACCCTTGACAGGAATCAAACCAGGGACCATTCAGTCTACCTACTGAGCCAAACTGGCCAGGAATGTTGTGTATATTTTAAAGAAATCTTAGCTGATTCATGTAATTAATGCAATCTAAGCCAGGTAAGTACAACTGAATATTTTCTGAAAATAGCTGTAATCCTGGTGAATGGAGAAAAGAGATTTTGGTATTAATAATAATGTTGGTCAAATGAGGTTCTGAATAAGAGGCAAGGCTTATTTATAATTATGAGGCTTGTTTACTAATTATTCAAATTAAGGAAAAAAATTGGAAATCAATAAAAGTATTCTTTTGACCAGCATAAGACTGATCTGAACCATATTTAATCATTTCCCAATGGAATACCAGGTAAGAAGTTTCCATGTGTGTTTTTATGAATGTAGGGGGCATTAAATCTCATTTTCACATGTCCTACCAACAAAATTGATGCCACATGTTCATGTGACATATTTTATTTTTCTCCCAACAAACATTATATTATTTTTTAAAAATTTCATCTTAAAAAAATTTCTATATTTTGTTTCCTCTCATTAAAAGCAACTTATAGAGAACCTTCTCTGCACTATGCTACTCAGCTTGGAGCTTTCTATTCATTAGAATCACACACATATCTATCCAATATTCCCACTTTTAACAAAGTAACTAGCAGTGCTTATGGATTTGTATTAATATCTCAAGTTTTAAAGAGACTGTAATATAAGTAGCTATGCAAATTTGATTATTTTACATATAATGCAATATTTTTAGCTCCTATGAGGTTAAGAGAAAAGGTACAAATAATAACATTTTCAAAAATGTAACTTATAATCAAACATTTCATATATATTTTTTTGCCTGTCTGGTATATTTCAGATCTATAAAAATAATTGACATTAAATTCCTCAGAAAAGGGGTTAATTTTAAATGGTGATTATACTGGCAGAATTTTATAATTATTTTATTATTATTTATTGATTGAGTAAATATTACTTAGTTATTTAATTAATTTATTGACTTATTATAATGTATTAGTTACTGGCATCCTTGGCTGACAAGAATACATTTTAGTAGCCATAGTTGCTTCAGCAAAAACCCACGTAGCTTTTTTGGCTAGGAATATCATCTCCTTGGTGAATTTCCCAGTTAGTACAATATTTTATTTTTACCTGAAGAAAATGCTTTATAGACTGTGTTATCATTTTCAAAATATATGGACCACTTAGTATAACAGGTAAAAAAAAATGTATATTGTTTTGATAAAATCTGCCAAGTGAAAACCACTTATTTGGGGGTTATTATGCCCTACACATATAACAAGCACATTCTCCACTCCAGCGTTGAAAAGCTCTTTGGATGGCATGTGAAACCCTTCCAACAGAAGCTAATCCTACTTCTTGTGTCTTGTCAACACCACTGGCATTTATTAGCTGTTAAATAAATCCTGAGGACAATCTAACAGAAGATTTCTGTCAGAGCAGGAAAGAAAAATACTGGCTTCTGGGGTGAATCAAGTCAGAGAGGTTTAGGGAGAAGCTTTTATAGAAGCTTCTCTTTTCATTTCATTCTTTAGGTTGAGTTCTGTTGACAAAGAATTGAAGGCAAACAGACTTTGGCATTAAAACCGCCATAGACATGTTTATCTTAGGCAATGCGCTGAAAAGAAGTAAGTCTAAATAAAAAATAAAAAAAACTTAAAAGCTCTGGACTTGTCTGACATATTGAACACAGAAGAGCTACTGTCAGTTTCACTTTATCTCTTTTGAAAAGAATATGGAAAATGAAAGCGGCTTCAAAAAAGATCACCAGAAATGATCAAGGAGGGGTAATGAACTCAATAATAAATCTTAAAAGGTGTTAGCTTTATATTAAGTCTAGAGTAAAGAAAGCATTGGAAAAAATTATAACTGCACTTAATAAGTAATCAAATATTCTATATGTACTTTATTTCAAGATGGACAGAACCAAAGAGATAAGGATATAATGAAAACAAAATATGTTGGTTAAACATGCAAAGGATTATTGGCGAATAAAAATTAGTCTCAATGGACTAAAGCATTAAAAGAAATTTTACCCTGGAAAATTAAAGAGGCAAAATTATAGTCCTTTGAGGATGTTTAAAAAGATGAAGTCTTCACGGAAGACAAAGATATAGTAAATTGACCTTGATGTACATTCCAGATCTAGAATTCAGAGTGTCAAATATTTGAATTTGATTGCTATTGAATATAGTAGCTGGATTTCAAACTAAAAATAAGAAATACGTACTTCAGTGAGTGCTTGTAAGAATGTCATATCTAAATGACTATAGGAGCCAATGGCTAAATATTAAATCTCTATTTTTTACCCACTTTTTATATAAAATAGAAAGATAATAAGCCTTCTTTGGCTGTTTTTAGAGGGCATCAAGTTTGTTAGCAATGTATCAAAGCGGATTCACTTCTAGTTTGTCCCCTACTTACACACTCTAAGTCCCATAGAGAGTTCTCTTGAAAATATAGAAATTTAACTAGTGTCTATCATTCTAAACTCAAAAGCATGGGCATTACCTGTTTTTAAGACCAAAGCATCTTCTCTCTATGTTTCAGGGATTAATCATTAGTAATTTTGGAAGCACATGCTACAAAGCGAAAAGAATCACCTCCTTTTTGTTAGCGTTGATGATACTCTATAATGTTCCAATGGGAACTTCCTATCATTGGCATTGCCTTGTGACAATTTTCCATCTAGCATGTGCTTTTGAAAACTAATGTTTATTCAGCCCAACATAGATGTACTTTATAGACTAGCAATCAGTAAGAATGTAATTTACTTCAAAAGAACAAAGATAAGACAAGAAACCCATTACTAAAACGAGAGGCCCGGTGCATGAAAATCCATGCACTAGAAGAGGGGGTTCCTCAGCTTGACCTGCCCCTTCTCACAGTCCAGGAGCCCTCAGGGACAGGAGGTGACACAGCAATCAGGGGGAGGCGATCCCCCTATCACACCTCTGCTGCTGCCACTGCTGGCAGCGCAAGCCTCAGCAGGTCCTGGTTACTGAGCCTCGGGGGCCTAAGCAGCTGGGCAACTGCCATCCAAGACTTTCCTGCACCTCAGGGTGACCCTGGGTGGCTGGGGGGCTGAGGGTGGGTTCAGCTGCACCATGTGCCTGCCATTCCTGCCCCCCCACCCCCCTGCCCAACGCTGGCTGAAAGGACTGTGGGACTCCAACAGCAGCCTGAAGGCGGGTCCGGCAGCACTGCATACCTGCCACCCCCTAGCAGGGATAAAAGGACTGGCGGACTCTGGTGTGGCTGAGGGACTGGGCACCATCATCTTGTGGCTATGGGTGCGACCATCTTTGTGATGGTGTGAATTCTATACTGCCATTAAAAAGAAGGAATTCTCACCATTTGCAGCAACCTGGATGGAACTGGAGAGCCTTATGCTTAGTGAAATAAGCCAGTCAATGAGGGAGAAACATCACATGATCTCACTCATTGGTGGACAATAAAGAACATTATAAACTGATGTACAAAAGGATAGATACAGAGGCAGTAAAGCCTCAAAC
>PVJN01014015.1:0-47604 GCA_004026805.1 Lasiurus borealis | reverse complement strand
GGGGGGGCTGCCTGGTTGGGGGGCCCAACAGCTAATATCTTGGAGATGATAGGATTGGGAAAAGTTACAGCTGGATGCGGCCTGAGGGATCAACTCTCCTTTTAAACTCTAGGAGGTCAGGCCCTGGGGTCAGGTCACCCCCTCCTTCTGCCACTCAGGAGCAGTGTGATACTAAGCAAGTTGCTTTACCTCGCTGAACCCTGATGCCCGGATGTAGAAAATGGGAAAAATGAAAATGCCCACATTAGACACTAGGCCTTATAGATTAGTCTCACTCACCCATCCCATTGCTTCTCTAATTCTTAAGGTTTCCAAGGAAGTCTTTTTCTCACAAGACTTTGATTTCTTCCTTCTGTTCATCATCTCCTTTTGTGTCTGTGGTAGGTGTGCAGATTGGGACAGAGGACAAAACTAGCCACGCTTCCCTTCTTTGTGGAGGTTGCACTCGATGGGAGAGACAGACGGGCCCTGATCCAGTCACCACACTAAGCAATGGGAGTGCAGCTGTGATACCCGCTGAGGAGGAGTCTTTTGGGGGCTGTGAGCGGGCGTTGGGGTGCACCTGATAGAGTCTGGGAAGCCAGGACCTGCTTCCTCGCAGAAGCCACAGCTACCGGAGCTCCTGTGATGAGCAGCTGAGTCTAAGGTTCTACAGCAGTGGTTCTCAACTTGTGGGTCGTGACCCACAGGTTGAAAAACGCTAGCAAGGTCACCTAAGACCATCGGAAAACAGATATTTACATTGTGATTCATTAACAGTAGCAAATTACAATTATCAAGTAGCAACGAAAATAATTTTAAGATTGAGGGTCACCACAACATGAGGAACTGTATTAAAAGGTCACAGCATTAAAAGAGGTTGAGAACCACTTAGACTCTAAGCTGAGGGGGTAGCATGCCTGAGTCTCCATGGTGCCTGCAGAGAAAGGGCGGGCACAGAGAGCTGGGGAAGTGGCAGGGGGCCAGCCTGGAGAGGTGGTCGGAAAGGCCACAGGAGGGACCAGGCCCAGGATTTATCTTCATCCCGAGAGCAGGTGGCCGCAGTGAGGAAAGCCTACATTCCCACCGGGTCTGCTGTCCTCCGGCGCTGGTCCCGGCTCTGCTCTCTGCTCACAGCTCTCCTTCCTCACCGACTGGATTCCTTCCTTGCTCTCCCACCCCCAAAGGGCTCCTTGCTACTTCTCTCTCTCCAGTGCTTTCTTTCCTCCCATCCTTCCGTCTGTCTTCAAAGGCAGCTCTCTGCCTGGGCTTCCTGGGTGCTCACATGTGTGTCTGTCCCTCGCCCTCCAGGCGTCTTTCCTCTGAGCGGCCCTCGGAGTTCCTGCTGCTGGGAATTCCCGGTCTGCCAGTGAGGGCGACCACCGCTCCCGCATGTTTTGACATCACACGAAGCCCGTGGCAGTTGTACCTGTCTTAGCTCCTCATTCCAATCCCCTGAAATAAGTAGGACGGGAATTATCACTCCTGTTTGCTAGATGAGGAAACAGTTGCAGAAAAGCGGTGGGAAGCAGGGCTTGCACTCTGTCATGTCCCGTGGCTCCATCCCCTTGAGTTTTGCCTGTGTTTCCTTACAATTGGTTATTATTGCTTCGCTTCTTTACTTTTCAGCAGCTTTATTGATAAGCTGAACCTGCAGTGTATCCTTTGATAAGTTTTGGCATATAAATAAACCTCTGAAATCATCACCCCTAAGTTACCCCTCTCCATCTCCTTCTCTCCCCGGCACCCACCAACCTGCAGTGTATCACTATAGATTTCTCTGTATTTTCTAGAAGTGTAAGAAAACGGAATCACACAGTACGCGCGCTGTTTTTCTGGCTTCTGTCACTCAATGTCATCGCTTTGGGGTCCATCCGTGTTGTTCCGTGTGTCGGTGGTTCATTCCTCCTCATGGCCGAGCAGCGTCCCGTTGTGTGGCTGCATCTCCGTTTAGTGCTCCAGGCGCCGGTGAATGCTTTCAGTTTCCGGGATTACAAAGACAGCTGCTGGGCGCATTCGTGTGTCTTCATATGAACCCTGATTTTCTTTTCTCCAGGGTAAATGGCAGGGGGTTGAATAGCTGGATCATAGAATAAGTGTCTAAATTTTAAAAGCGAATGGAGTACACTTGTTTTCCCAACTGTTTTACAAAGAGTTTTTTTACTATTAGCAGGGTGTGAGAGTTCCAACTACTCTGCACCTGTGCCAAGGCTGGATCTGGTTAGTCTCTTAACGTCCACACATGCTGGTAGGTGTGTAGTCAGAGCTCACGGTGGATTTATTTCAAGTTTCCAGATGAGTGGGGATGTAGATTACAAAGTGCTCCTGCTTGTTTGCAGGGTTTATTCCAGGCGTTTTTAATAATTAACTTCCTTAATTACGCAGATACGTGCAATTAGATTTGTTTGCCATCTGAATAAGATCAGGGAATGGCTTCTGACAGGTGTGTGGTGTGATTCCCCTGTGTCCATCCATCACGAGTGGCACTGATCACACTGTACAGTGATCATTTCCGTGCAAAACTGCCTCTTCCCTGCTAGACAGTCAGCACCTCACGGAAAAGTCTGTGTCTGGTTTAATTCCATATTCCCCATCCATCATAGTGCCAGGCACATAGTAGGACATTTATAAATGTTTAATGAGCTGAATTCCTATGTTTATCTACAAGAGCTAGCCCTGTGGTAAATGCTCAAAAAATATTAAGCAGATTGAATAAGTGAATTTTGGATCGTTCAAGATGTGATGGTGGCCATTCTCATCCTTTCTCTGATCCTCTATTTTCCTCTCTCCCAAATGGGCAAGAATAATTACTCATTTTTAATCTTTCTAGTGCTGGTATTCTGTGATTCTAAGTGTTACCAATCTCCCCAGACCTCACCGACCTATGACAACAAAATAAGGCCATATTCTTCTGAAAGCTCAGATTATGCTGGCTCTGCGTCATGCTCAGATGAATGGGAGTCTGGTCCAAGCTTTTCACTCTGAGAATCATCTAGCCCCCAGGTTGCAGGGGTTGGGGGGAACAGGGATGGAGAGGAGGGTGAGAAAGATGCACCTCACAAGAGCGTGGAGAGCTGGGCCACACCCAGTCATCCCATTCCTCCCCAGGCTTTGGAGGAAGACTTCACTCTGCACTCAATTAAGTCTTTCCCACAATTAAAACAATAAACCAAAGCTCTGCTTCAGACACTTGAGATGGGACAGGAAGAGCTCTTTCCGTGTCTCCTGAAGTACCTTGGGTGCCCAGACCTGCCATCCAGTCTTGTCTTGGGGGAGTTCCATCTTTGGGACCGTGGCAATCCTCCGGCTGCCCGCCTGGCCTCAGGCGTAACCAACCTGTTCTCTATCAGACATTCAATCTCAAAGGGCATACTTCACCCCTCCCTCCAAGAAGTCTCCTTGGTTCCTTTGTAAAGTTTGTGCCGATAGATCCCTGAGAAAGGGTACCACCCAATGGACTCTCTGCCACCATCTGAACCCTGGAAAGGTAATTTTCAAAAGGGGCTTCGGGAACTACATCTCAGAATCCTCAGGCTCTTGTCTAAGAGTTCTTGGCCGTAGCCCAGAACAGGATGGTGCTGGGATTGGCATTCAGTGCATCAAGTGTTCATTATGCACATGAAACATTGGAAAGCCATGGCCTTAGACCCCTGCCACCACTCAAAATTATAACGATAGGGACACTCTTCTCCCGACAAAGGCCCAGGACACTTGGTTTTTAACTCTGCAGCGAAAGGTCTGCTGGATGATTCACATCCACCCGTTTACGCATCAGCAAATGTGTACTGAGTATCTGAAGAGCTAAGCACTGTACCAGGAGCGGGGCTTCAGCAGGGAACGAGGCAGACCTAGTTCCTGGCCTTGCTGAGCTTGCATTCTGCTTGGGAGGAGACAGACAAGAAATAAGAAAATAAAAAAAAGAATAAGACAACATCAGTGTGACAGCACAGGGGAGGACAGAAACAGAGAGGTGATAATAAATGACGTAGGAGAGGAGACAGAGCCTGCAGTCAGTCAGAACTCGCCTTGGAGGAAGTCATACCGAGCGGGCGGGACCTGGGACAGGGCCTGAGAGTCCAGTATCCAGGCAGGGGAAGTAGCCAATGAAAAGGTCCCGAGGAGGAAAATGTCCTTTCTTCCAGAAATAGAAAAGAAGCCATTGTGGCTGGGGTATGAGGAAGGAAAGAGAAGCACCAGTTCGGTCATGCTAAGGGATTTGGAAAGTTTAAAAGAGTTAGGCACTCTCTAGCTTGAGAGAGAAAAAACAAAATAACTGAAAAGGCGGGAGAGGGAAGGAGGGAGGGAGGAAGAAAGGAAGGAATAAAGAATAGATGGAAGGATTCTTAGGGAGCAGTACAAAGATGAACAGAGCAGGGAGAGGAAACAGTGAGGTATCTGATGGGCTCCTTTAAAGAGAGATGAAGGGACTGCATCACGGTGAAAGGTGATTAAGCCAAGAGCGTGAGCACAGGTTCAAGAGTCCACGCGTCTTAAGTACGCAGACGGAGAGAAGGCAAGGATCTGGTGACAATGCAGGGAGGATGAGATTGAAATAAATGTAAAAAGGGTTGGCATATTGACTGTGTGACCTTATACTGTTCTAAAATTTAATTTCACCCAAAGACTCATATTAAATATGGGAAGTCTGTTGCTGCTTGAGTCATCGAATATTCTGAACAATGTCCTTGCAACAATCAGATCGTTTTAGCTCCGTGCCTGTGCTAAAAGCAATGCCCATTCTCTAATTTCTTTTCTCCTGCCTCAGAAATATTGCAATAACCACCTTTAATCTTTTTAAAAGTCAGATTTTTTTTTCCCCAATAGGGAAAAATTACATCTTCTGATGGGGTGGTGAGGTAAATGATATTTTCTTGTAACAATTACATAATTACTTTATTGTAGGCAAAGCTGTCTTCCCTCCGAGGGTTACATATTATAGGTTGTAATGAGGCCTGTTTCCTTCTCCAAAGTTCTTAAATGAAAATCAGGTAGAGCCAAGACCGGTTTGGCTCAATGGATAGAGCGTCAGCTTGAGGACTGAAAGGTCTCAGGTTCGATTCCGGTCGGGGGCATGTACCTTGCTGGCGGACACATCTCCACTGTGGGGTGTGCAGGAGGCGGCTGATCGATGTCTCTCTCTCATCGATGTTTCTGACTTTCTATCTCTCTCCCTTCCTCTCTGTAAAAAATCAATAAAGTATATAAAAAAAGAACTTATTAAGAACAGCAGGTAAAGCTCTGAGAAGAATGTCAACATTCGTGGTAAATTATTGGGGCGCTCTTTAAGTGAGAGGGCTCGCGTGCTAACCTGAGACAGTGGACGTGATTTTTGTTTACAGTTATCTATTACTGGAGGCCCAGTGCACAGATTCTTACAACTTGAAAGGAACTGTGAGCCGCAAGGCTGCAGAGGGCACAGGGATAGGTCTCGGCCCACCCTCCGCGCCCTCACCCCTTCAGCTGTGGCCCCCCCACCCCATCTGCCAGCAGCCGCGCTCCTGCTACCCCTGCCGCCACTCCTGGGCACTGACAACGCTGTCCCCACTGGCACCGCTGACAGCACGGAGCACTTGGCGCAACCCCAGGAGTGGGTGCAAGCAGCAGCTGCTCTCCCAGTCGCCCCTCAGGCTCAGGGGGAGGTGGTGAAACCCTCAGGGTGATCAGGGTTGGCAGCCACCGCCGCTGGTACCCCCTGACAGTGCTGAGGATCGTGGCCTGCCGTGGCAGTGCGGTAAGCGGCCGCACCGGCAATGGGTGCGAGAGGTTGCTGCTGGCTGGCCCCATGGTCCCTCATGAGCAGGGGGAGGGGGAGGAGCGATCAGGGTGGTGCCAGGCACCAGCAGCTGGTGCGAGCAGGGCATGTGGCGGGCGCTCGGGAGCAAAGAATTTTCAGTGACCACCAGAGGCTCGCCCTGATGACATCAACCAGCGCCCTGCCTTGCTTGGCTGGTGCTCCTGCACACCTGCTCCACCATCCTGCAGCCAACACCTGCCTTGTTCTGCCCTCTGCCACCTGCTCCTAATGCCCACCATGTTCCACATGCACCCCCTGGTGGTTAGGACACATTATAGCGACCGGTTGTGCCATTTATTTGCATAACTGGGAGGGAGATAGATAGATAGATAGATAGATAGATAGATAGATAGATAGATAGACAGATAGATAGATAGATGGAGTTGTTGGTGCACAGATCATTAAAATGTTGTATCTGAAATCTCAGTTGCATTGGTACCTATAGGAACCTTCTGGTGGAGAGCATTTCAAATGATCTAGCCAGCTCAGCTGAATAAGGCAGCTCTTCTGAAAGAGATGAACACTTAAGGTAGCAATTCCAAATGTTCCCAGCGGCCAACCAGGTAATCCAAATGTGTGAAGTAGGGTTCACTCTGTCCCCCGCCCCGTTACCCTCCATACACACACATCTGGTAGGCATGTAGGTCCAAAACTTCTGATGTCCTTTTCACCGCTATTAGATGAAACAATAATTGGTACTTGCCTTTAGTGTCTGGGGCATCACAAGGAGGGGTGGAGACTGTGGCAAACTAGAAATTGCCTGCTGTCATAAGCCTGCAGCTGATTGTGGCCTGGAAGTGACATCCGCCCAGTATTGCCAGATCATGCCATTTCTTCAAAGAGGGGCTGAATGTTGCATTTGTTTTTCTATGTAAAACGCCCATTCTTTTTCTATTAGCAGCAAAGTAAAGCAGTTTATGAGCTCATCTTAGGACACGGATGTGTGGGACAAACCGGACAGTCTAGTCCGCTGGCCTCTGGCTGCTCCCCGTGTTCCAGGAGAAGTGCATTCCTCTCCAGTTCACGGTGCTCTCCTCTTCTTTGTCTACTTGCAGCCTTAGCTCAGCGGAAATCTGGAAGAAAATCAAACAAATTATGAGGTGCATGGAAAAGTTCTTGCTGGATATTAGAATTTCCAAGAAAGGTCAAATTTAGAATCTGGTAAAATGTTGTCTCTATTACTCATTCTCGAAGAAGCCCGGTTTTATTCACAGCCGTAGCTCTAACTTGGTTTTGAAAAATACCTCCAGCTCCGAGAAGAGATATTTTATGTGACACGGTAGCAAAACTTGGGTATTTTCCTATTTAGATTTATGGCTAGTTCTGTTCTCAGAAAGGCTGCTGCTGGCTCCATCAGTGAGATGGCGAATTGTCCCTGACAGCGATGAATTCGCTCAATGTTCTCTTAAACCTTCCCAATTACTGGCCTCTGCCTAAGCCTCAGAGTGCATTAATCATGTAACCAAGGAAAGACTTATTATGACCTTCTTTTTGTATCAATTTTAGGTATATCCTGTCTGTGAAAAAGCTGTCTGCAGGTGTGTCCAAGATTTTCCATGAGAGTTTAGATAAATCAAACAAGAAATGGAAATGCAAAGCTGAGAAAGGAAACTAAAACCTTCAAAGGAGAAAGAAGTGTCATCATATTCCAATTTAACTTAGGTAGATTTAGTCTTTGTGGGAAGGAGAGAGAGAGAAAGAGGAAGCGGGAGAGTCTAGCCTGTCTTTTTAACCTCAGTGAAGAAAAAGTGATGGGAGAGAGGAATTTGCTTTTGTTCAGTTTGAATATGTGCCAATGTGCTTCCAATGTGCACATCTTATAGAAAATACTAGAGACCCGATGCATGAAATTCGTGCAAAAGGCTTACCCCTCACAGCTCTTTGTAGCCTCAGCTGGCCCTCACAGCCCCTCATGGCCCCAGCTTCTTCCAGAAGGTCATCAGGAAGGAGGTCCAGAGGTCGTTTGTTTGTTTGGTCTAATGAGCATACTCGCTCTTTATTATTTAGATGGAGTTTAAAATTGTATATATTTTTAAAAAATATAATCCATAGTTGCAAGTCAAGTACATCATTGGAGGTTCAGTTGGGGAAGCCTGGATGTTACACAAGCTATTAGATACCTGTAATAAACCTTCTTAAAACAAAATTTGGTACCCAATGTGATACTTTCCTGAGATACTGACCCTGTATATCCTTACCTTTGTATGCTGAGTTTAGAACCCACACCAAGGGCCAACTTTGTCTGCAGTGTACTCTGTCAGTCCCAACCATCATCATCACCATCATCGCAGTGACCTCCACCATTGCTATTACTGTACCCATAGCAGATGGCCCAATCCCCATCTCTACTGGAAAAGTGACTGAAGAAACTTGGATTGGTCCATTGGAACATTAAAAAAAAAGATAGATAATTATATGAAGGATGATTTTTCACTTCTAACTTCCCACATCCCATTTTTTATTCTTCATTGAAGATAAGCACATGCTAAGTGCTGACATTTATAGGAACAGTTTTCTTGCCGGGTGAGCATGCTGAGGGCATCAGGCCACATGGCTCTTTGTTTCCCGAGGGCCTGCCACAGGTAGAAGTAATAACCTCTTCGGTGCTGGAAAGGAATTCAAAGTGCCTTCCCACCCCCCACATCCCCCCAGGAAAAGAGACTAGCTCTCCTTTTGAAACAGTGATTGAGAAAGGGGTGGTCAAAAGAGAAAAAACTGAGAGAACCTATGGAATTTTCAATGGGAACTTGAGAGAAAGTTCAATTGCACTTAGTTATTCCAAGTATCAGGCAACCATTAAAGGTTAATTGAACACCTACTATCCACTCAGTTTTGTGTTAAGTGCAGTGAAAGACTGTAAAGCTGGCAACAAACCTGACAACCTAAGAGAATAAAAAAGCATTACAAGTACGTAGTGAAGTAATTATTTATCTAGTTCCTTCGAGCTTGAAAAGCAATTTAAAATACATTATCTTACTTGACTCACCCAATTACTTTAAGACAAAGATTATGATCCTAATCTAATAGACAAGGAAGTGGAGGCCTCATAAAATATTTTTTGCCCAGCAGAGCAGTGACTTAGTAAGGTTTTAAGTTCAGACGTTTTCGCTCCAAACTCTTAACCATAGGAATTCAGAGGACGCTTAAGTGATTGGTGTTGAAAGAATTCTCTATTTTGTCTTTGATGTCTTGCAAACAGGAGAACTGGCTGCCTTTGTTCCAGACCATCTTTTCAAGGACATTTGTAAAGCAAAGAGCCTTGAAAGGTGCACATTGTGTTTTTCTCAGGAGCAGAGGACAGTTAACTGTTTAGTACAACAAAGACAATGCATTCCTCTAGAGCAGCAGTTCTCAACCTTTCTAATGGCGATGGTCTTAGGCTCTACAGCAGTAGTTCTCAACCTGTGGGTTGCCTTAGACCATCAGAAAACACAGATATTTACATTACGATTAATAACAGTAGCAAAATTATAAAGTAGCAACAAAAATAATTTTATGGTTGGGGGTCACCGCAACATGAGGAACTGTATTAAAGGGTCTCGGCGTTAGAAAGGTTGAGAATCACTGCTAGAGAAAAAGGTCAGGCCCATTCTAAACAATTTGTGTTCCCTAAGAATCATACTTTAGGGACTGAAGGGAGATAAGTTCTACAATGCAATACCCCTTTTAAACATCTTTTGCTAAAATATATTTTTATTGATTTCAGAGAGGAAGAAAGAGGGGGAGAGAGATCATTGGTTGGCTGCCTTTGCATGTCTTCTATGGGGATCAAGCCTGCAACCTGGGCATGTGTCCTGAGCGGGAATTGAACCGTGACCTCCTGGTTCATAGGTTGATACTCAACACATCAATCACACTAACCAGACTTAAAAATCATCTTTATAGAGGATTAATTTAAATACAGTAAAGTTTACCAATCTTAAATATACATTTTAATGAGTTTCAACAAACGTATATAGGACCTTAACTACTGGAACCATTAAAGTATAGAATATTTCCTTCACTCTCAAAAATTTTGTCCTGACCCTCCACAGTTGTAATCCTATAGGTTTCTCTTCTAGGATTTCATAACTAGAATGATACAATTTTTGTCTTTGATGTCTAATCTCTTTCACTCAACATAGTGCCTTTGAGTTTCACTCATTTTGTAATGTGTATCGATGATTCATTTCTTTTTTATGTTAGAGTCATAGTATATGCATATATGTCAATTTGGGTCTACTTACCAGTTATCCATTCACCAGTAGTATGATATTCATATTATTCCCAATTTTTTGACATAAAGTTGTTTGGATTGAGCCCACAATCCACACATGTGCCCTGACTAGGAATTGAAGCAGTGACCTCTTGGTTCATGAGTCAACAGTCCATCACTGAGCAACACTGGCTGGGGCTCCAACCCCTTTCTTAAGCCCCCTCAGTATCAAAGTAAACTGGATACTCTAGGAAAATGAGTTCCATCTGTCTTCCTTCCATGTACCCCTGCAGTCAAAGGACCTCACATAAATGGAATGGACTGATGCAAATCAGAAATGCTTGTTGCTCCATGAGGACACAAGCCAATGGTGCCATAAGGCGGGCTGGCCAATAGACTCTCCAGAGTCACACCTGGGAAGTTTTCTTTGGCTTCCCTCCTTGATCAGAGCTTCTCTGATAGTAACAGATGGCTGGCACAATATGGAGAAAGCAGTCACACGAGTCTGCTTCTGTTTCCTCAACTTCCTTTCCATAGTCAGCAAACATGAAATTCAGGACATCTGACAAGTCCACAGACATGGGATTTCCAAATAGGAATTCTCTCTCAAGCTGTCTCTCCACCCTAGGATTATTGCTTCAGCCATGAGGATGCGCAGAGACCTTGGGGCCTTCATTTTCAGTACCTGGGATCCAACCATGGAAAGAGAATCCCAAGTCATCCTTCATTCAAATGCAGGCTCTGGCTGAGAAATGTCTTGCCGGAAATAGGTAGCTTAAAGCACATTTCATTCAGATTCCCCTGCCATTGTGGTTTTGTGCCTCTTTACATTTAAGCTTTCAGTGTAATCTCTTCACCCTTACTTTAGAAACACAACCCAAATGCCCATTAAGAGTTTTATGCTCTTGTGGAGACCATATGCATGTTTATAATGTGTGTATGTGTGTTTGGTCTTGTAGAGTTTGCATGCATGTTTATGTGTGTTTATGTGTATTTGGTCTGGTGGATGAGGAAGGGGTATCAAAAAACCATATTTTATTGAAAAGATTAGAAAAGCCATAATTAGCAAATCCAGGAGGAAAAAACAAGTAGAGGATCATATATCCTTTAGAAATATGTATGTTATCAGCTGAAGAATTTGATTAGCTCATTCTTCCATACTTGGGTAACCCTTTCCTCCCTCCTTTCCCTAAATAAAGATAAAGAGTATCAATGTAGTATAGTTTATGCACTCTCATGCATTGATAATTTAGTGTATTTAATTGCTAAATATAGTACACTTTCAGTCAACCAAAAGACTCTAAGAATAGCATTGCACTTCTTTTCCTTTTCTGATTGAGGATTTAAATAGAATCTCCCTCTTCAGCTTCAGTTGGGGAAAAAAAAATAAAAAAACTTCTAAAATGTATGACTGTGTTCCTCTGACTTAATAATCCTAGCGAACATAATTGTGTTCTCATCATGCCGGATCTGAAGATTTAAAGGTCGTTTGGAAAACGAATGTCCTATTTAAGGCTATAACATTAGTGGTGAAATTGTGGGCGTTCTATTGCGTGAGCAAGGACTCCAGCCCCCGGTTTTCTTCTCATAAACAGAGGAAATGGGACTGCATGTGGTTTGGGACTGCATTGTGTGGAGTCCCCGGCCCCTTAAATACCACACACAGCCTGAGATGTTTTTACAGTTGCATTTCCAAGTCATCACACCGATCCTAGGAGGAAGTTATTATCAGCCTCGTTTTATTCATGCATAAACGAAGGCTAGAGAAGCCCAGTTTCCTTCCCAACCAAGGTTACGCAGTGAATAGGAAACAGCAAATACAGTACCCATGCTTTTTATCTATCTATTGTTACTGAACTAAAGGGCTTGGTTCCTTATCTATTGTTACTGAACTAAAGGGCTTGGTTCCTTTCATGTGTGCATCAAAGCCCAATAAGACTTGAACAGGAGTTTGCAGCAAAGAAAGTAAGGGTTTATTTTTAGGAAGTGGCCCATGCTGGAGTCACAGGTAAGCTAATACTCAAAGACTTGGCTTCTAGGGGATGGGTTATATGGGGAAAAAAAAACCATTAATTGTGGTGACTAAGGGAGATAGAGGAAAAATCATTAATCATAAAGGAGTTAGGGCCAGGGTCTACTGATTGATTGGTGCTAGGGTAGGGGGTCATTGATCCGTACATCTGATCCTGACACAGCCATGGAGTTGAGTCGCTTCATCTGGTTTCCCCATTTTTCTGGGCCTGGAGCTGAAACACCCCGAGGCCTAAATGGCATCTCTAGTTCCACCGAAACTCTGTCTCTGTGGCTTTGTTCCTAAGGTGATTTGATGCTGGTCTTAACCTCATTGTCCTGGGGGCTTAATGACTAAGGGAGTGGTCCTGCAGGGACAAGGAGACAGGTGAGTCAGGGGGCTAGGTGAGGCCAATTTGAATCAGAAGAAGAAATAAAAGGAGAAAAGGTCATAGTCAAGAAATGAAGTTTCTTCACAGTTGCAATACTTCTTGCCCCTGGACTCCAAGTTGTCAAACTTCATTGATTTCTTGCAACTTTGCTTTCTCTTCCCACCGGCCCTGTGTGTCCTGAAAGGGTCTGAGTTAGGCTTGCCCTCTGTGGGGTAATGTAGCGTGTTAAAAATGGTCCCCACCTAAGAGCCGCTATCTCAGGATCCCGTGTTGCTACATCCATCGAGGACATTCGCATGTGGAAGAGTGCACAGAAAAGCACACCTACTTCATTAGGTGCAGTCCCGGAAGGTCAAGGGGATTTGGGAGTACCTGGCCTCCCCAGAGAGGAAACCCTGGCCTATCCATACACAGAATGGGTAGTCCTGGGGGAGTTGCCAAAGGTTCATGACCATTTGTCCTGTCTCTAGAGCTTTCGATTTTGAATGGATGTGACAGACTCCAGGATGTGGTCCCCTAGGGAGGGCAAGGGCTGCTAGATGGCATCAGTTGCTCCAGGGAAAGAAAATGAGTGGATATAGTCAGCTGTCTCTTCCCAGCTCCTCATCAGAGCAGCACTTTTTAAAAAATATTTTATTCATTTTTTTACAGAGAGGAAAGGAGAGGTATAGAGAGTTAGAAACATCGATGAGAGAGAGAGACATCGATCAGCCGCCTCCTGCACGCCCCCCACTGGGGATGTGCTCGCAACTAAGGTCCATGCCCTTGATCAGAATCGAACCTGGGACCTTCAGTCCGCAGGCCGATGCTCCATCCACTGAGCCAAACCGGTTTTGGCCAGAGCAGCACTCTTATAGATTATTTAGCATGTTCCTAAGCAGCAACTAACAAGCACGCAAGAGCTATTTCGGTTGGCTTGCTTGTCTGAACCATCAAAGTAACTTTACCTTCTGTGTGGAAGGGCAATGCCCTGAGTCCCCCTGCCAGGCCTTGCTGGTGGGACGGAAGCTAACTCTTTTTTAAAAAAGTATATATTTTATTGATTTTTTTTACAGAGAGGAAGGGAGAGGGACAGAGAGCTAGAAAAATCAATGAGAGAGAGACATCGATCAGCTGCCTCCTGCACATCCCACACTGAAGATGTGCCAGCAACCAAGGTACATGCCCTTGGCCGGAATCAAACCTGGGACCTTTCAGTCCACAGGCCAACGATCTATCCACTGAGCCAAACCGGTTTCGGCAGAAGCTGGCTCTTAATGTTTGTTCCCTGGTTTGGGTTGGTTTGAGGGAGTTGTCACCCAGACTGCAAAGCAAGCTCTAGACGTTTATTTCCCATCCTGGCTTAAGAGTACTCTATCTGTCTGTGGAAAATTTGGAAGGAACAAAATACTACAGACAACATAAAGTAATTGACTTAAAATGCAAATCGAGTCATGTCAGTCTGCTGCTTAAATTAAAACACTTCAATGGTTTCTAGTCACACTTAGAAGAAAAATCCAAACTCCTCCTTGTTTACAGCGCTCCGAACATTTGAAACTCTTTCTTGCGCACAGTGTTCTGAGCATTGGTGGGTTTTTATTATCTTTCGATGCATCTTTATATGGCTGAGAGCACCATTTCGTAAGAACTTCATCATTCCACTAAAAGAACAAACCGAAACATCACTGTCATAACTTTCTTGCGTTATGTGTATATATCATAACACCCATTAACCTAACGTTGAGTGATTGGGTTGTTTTCAGTTAATTTTCTTGTGTAAAGAGCACTGTGAGGCACATCTTGGTGTGTGTTTATAGCCATTTTTAGATCGGAAAGATTCTTTGTAACCATTAAGAAACTGAGCAGGTCATTTAAATGGGATAACGGATAAAGGCACTTAACTGTACTTACATTGCATTATCATAATGAATGCAAACACTCTAGCTTTAGGTTCAATTCATTCCAGCACTGACTTTGCGAATAAATTTGGCCACCTCACAGTTACTGAGATCTAACCCTCTAACCCAGTAGTTCTCAACCTTTCTAATGCCACGACCCTTTAATACAGTTGCTCACGTTGTGGTGACCCCCAACCATAAAATTATTTTCATTGCTACTTCATAACTGTAATCTTGCTACTGTTATGAACTGTAATGTAAATATCTGATATGCAGGATGTATTTTCGTTGTTACAAATTGAACATAATTAAAGCATAGTGATTAACCACAAAAACAATATGTAATTATATATTGTGAAATATTTATTTCTAATTATAAATAAATGAAATTTTTGTCTTGAATCATGGTGTAGCATGGGTAACAGTCTTCATATGACAACAGTAAACTACATTGCTACACTGAGGAGCGGTGTGTTGGTTCCTAAGTCCATGGGAAATAGGTGTTTTCTGATGGTCTTAGGCGACCCCTGTGAAAAGGTCATTTGATCCCAAAGGGGTCGCGACCCACAGGTTGAGAACCACTGCTCTAACCAGTCTGCTCCCCACAATCCACAGTTTATGGTTGTAAATGATATTTACCAAGGTTTACCGTCGCATCACTGTTCTTGCTATGTCCTGTGTCTGAATCCTCTGAGAAGATACCACGGTTCCTTCTTTCTTTTCATTAGCGGCTGTGTGGCCATCAATACCAGCTGGACAGGGGGTGGTAGGGGGGCTCATCTTTGGGCTAATGTCCCAGGAACATACTTTTAAGGGGGTCTCATCAACAGTTTCAGGGGAAGATGTTATTGAAATAAATGATCATATAGTTTGATTAATGCCTTCAGAAAAACCTGAGTCTCTCTCTCTCTCTCTTTTACACACACACACACACACACACACACACACACACACAATATTTCTAAATGGGAGACTTTGTGGGAGTTTGTTTACATTTGACAGGGCCAGCAAAATATGGGAAGGGAAAAAGAATTGGTTGCTTTTTCAGTTGTAGCTTAGCTTTAATTTAAAAATCCTGTTCACTTGTCCTTTGGATACACAACTTCCTCTTTATAGTTTATATTTGTTCTGTTTGGAAAATGTGTCTTTATAACAGGTAGGAAATGTTTGGAGAAGGAAAGTTTCCAGAACATTAGCAGGAGAATATGATCGATAATGGAGGGCAAGAAGAGAAGCCGAGGTTCCCCCATTGCCGATCTGGGTTCTCAGCCCCATCTCTCTGCTTCCAAGTCCTACATCTGTGGTCCCAAACTCACATCTCTCCATGGTCCAGGCAGATGGCACAATGCAGGCAGCCAGATAGAGACAGTGGAGATGGGAAGGACATGTTTAAACCACTATGCCTCATAGAACATGTCTGCAAGGTAAATGCAGTCCATGTACAGCATAGATGCATGTAGATATGGTCATATGTGCACAGTACCTGTGTCCTATATTATTCAACTTGGCATATATATCATAAATATACATATATGTATGTGTGTATGTGCATGTGTGTGTATATATGTATGTGTGTGTGTGTGTGTGTGTGTGTATAAAACTAGAATGCTTCAAGTTTTTAGCCTTGACATCCTCTTATTCAAGAAAGCAGCTTGTGTTATTAAGCAGAATGCTTAGCCTCCTGGTCAGAAACCTGCGTATTTGTATTAATATCTCATTTTAGACTTTCTTCAAGAACAATAATAGGTAGGAAATGTTTGATGAAGGGAATGTGTAGGAATACTGATTTAACATCTCACACAAGTTTTATGGAACACATCTGGAAAATGGAAAATGTTTTTCTTTCAAATTTAGTTCCCCTGTGGGTATATTCATATATAAATGTAATTACAAACATCTTCTGCTAAGTGTCAGATCAGTAATCTGTTCTTAAAAAACCTGATGTTCTACACAAAAACACTAAGCAAGAACATATCTCTTATTATTTAAAATGGAAAACATTATAATGCATTATTCGTTGACCCCAAATCTACAATTTCTTAAAAACATATTCCCACACCTATAACGCATTGTCATAATTTAGGATGTAAAATGCTCTACACATTGCTTCCTGAAAAACCAAATTATCAATATGATTATTAGCAGCCAGTTTATATACAGAACATAATCCTCCACAAGTGCCTCTTTGCTGTAGCAACATTCCCTTTGATGATAATCAGCATGCTTTAAAAAATGGGATTCTGATGTTCCATTATTTGAAATAGGATGTGACTTGAGAGTTTCCTCCACACATCGTATTTTTAAAATGCATTGAGCATTTAAGACTTCAATATAAATTTTTCACATGTAAACAGCAGTGAAAACCATTTTATTGAGAGAGATTCAAATTCTATGGGTCTGAGTATTAAAATGCAAGAGTTGTTCTATTAGGAAGCATTAAGCATAGAGCTAGGTTGCAAAATAGGTCCGTGAAGACAAGGTGAGCTATTGTGTCTGAGCATAATAACGTAGTAAACTGCTCTGCGAGGGGTCAGACAGAGTCTCGCGCATGGGGTTGGTGCTCTAATAACATTATGGGTCTTTTCTCAGTAAACTCTACCCATACACTCATTAATTAGAATTTTGTTTCTATCTCCATTATGAATGATAAAATCTAATTTATTTTATGATACATGTATAGATCGCAGGTGTAATCTGGGTTTATGTTCTTATCCACAGTGAATGGAAAGATGTGTCTGGGCACCTGTGAGATAAAGAATCTTAATCTGTGTGGACCAGCTCACATGTGGTTTCATATTCAAAAACACATAACCCAAGTCATAAAAAATTAATTAAGTTTAAGTACGGTGAAGAGAGCTCTTACTTTATTTATCCTGTTGTAGATAACTATAAACTCTGGACAAAGTATAAAAAGAACTACGTGAAGGATCTGAGAAGAAACAAAGGCTGGCATATTCCAGAGAGTAATAGAAATTTGGAAAAAGGCACTAGCCTGGATAAATTTCCTGTCAGTATGAACTCTAACCTGAGCATCAAGTGTGGCATCTAAACCTTTGATAGAAAACCTACAACCTCTCTGGTCTGAAGAACCAGAGGACAGAGCTCATGGAAACTGTAGCATTAGGAAGTGAGGTGGGATGCCGGAGAGGAGAGAACCATAGAGAGAAGAGGGGTATGATCTGTGTTCACTCTTCTAGATCTCTGGCTGATCCCTGAACCACACATGTGCCTGTAAGACTGAAAGCTGCTCCACCAAGGAGTAAAGAACTGAATAGGTTTGAGATGAAGCCCAACAGGCATAATTTTTTTAAAATATATTTTTATTGATTTTTCACAGAGAGGAAGGGAGAGGGATAGAAAGCCAGAAACATCGATGAGAGAGAGACATTGATCAGCCGCCTCCTGCACGCCCCCTACTGGGGATGTGCCTGCAACCAATGTACATGCCCTTGATCGGAATCGAACCTGGGATCCTTCAGTCCCCATGCCGATGCTCTGTTCACTGAGCCAAACCGGTTTTGGCCCAACAGGCATAATTTTAAGTTGGATTCCAACCAAGTTGTCTCCTAAAATAAACATTTCAAAAATGTCAACAATTTTTAGAGGAATGTAACACAATTTACTTTCTATAGTGTTACATTACAATGCCCAGAATACAATTCAAAATTACTTGACATAAAAAATAGGAAAATGTGACTCATCCTCAAGAGGAATGACAATCAGCCAAAACCAGTTCAGCCTGTGGACTGAAGAGTCCCAGGTTCGATTCTGGTCAAGGGCATATGTGTTGGTTGTGGGCACATCCCCAGCAGGGGGAATGCAGGAGGCAGCTGATTGATGTTTCTCTCTCATCGATGTTTCTAACTCTCTATCCCTCCCCCTTTCTCTCTGTAAATAATCAATAAAATATATTTAAAAAAAAAAGAGAAATGACAATCAATAGTGGCCAACCCCAACATATCTCTGATGTCAGAATTAGTGGACAAGGATTTTAAAGCAGCTATTATAAATATTAATAATGAGGGAAAGGAAAACATGTTCATAAATGAAAAGATAGAAAACATCAGCAGGTAAGTAAACAATATAGGAGCCAATGGAAAATTAAAACTCAAACAATATACTATAATAATACTATTGTATTATTTGTGCTGTATGCAGTAAAATATATGAATAATTCTAATCTTTAATGTAAATATTTTACTTTACATGTAAAAGACTTCCAAAGTCAAGCACCTGCCTCTTCCTAGAGCTTTCTCTGGCAATGGTTACCCCCAGAAAGTGTTAGCACCACCTCCTTATCCAAGTAACTCTCAAGCTGTGACTAGTTGGTAAATAAGTAGCTCAGCCACCTGCCTCTCTGCTGAAATAACAATGAGCATATTCTACATCGCATCACATAGCTGCCATTGCGATTGCCCCCAATTGCCCATCTGGTTGAGTCACCCTGATTCTCCTTTGTCCTCTTGCTCCCTCACTTCTTTAGTCTACTGGTGCTTCCGGATGAACCACTTGTACTTGAACCCTTGGACCCTCAGGACTTGCCTCTGTGGCAGCTTTTAAACATGGTCATACACTGACATGCCTCCCACGCGAGATGGAATCTAGATCCCCAACCACTAAATCTGGTTGAGTTTGACCTATAGAATGAGCTGGAAGTGACTTTTGAGCCTGAGTCATAATCAGCCATGCAAATTCTATCTTGTTCACTGGAACCTTTGCTTCTGGGCCTCTGAGCTACTGTGTAAGGAATCCAGCTGCCTTGAGGCTGCTGTGCTGGAGATGCCATGTTGAGAGACGGCCTGGAGAATCCCAAGACTGTTCACATATAGTGAGATGCCCAGTGAGCCCGTAGGCCTTTATGGCATTCCAGTTCAGATGTGAGTCACATGAGTGAAGAAGCCTCCAGATGCTTCAGGTCCCAATATTTGAGTCACCCCCAGACATTCCAGTCATTTCAGCTGAATTCCCAGGCATCACGGAGCAGAGATAAGCCACTCCCACTATGTCCAGACTGAATTGCAAGCCCACAGAATTCATGAACATCATAAAACCGTTCTTTGATGGCTCTGAGTTTTTGGGTTGTAACCGGAACATTGATCTAAGACAGTGGTTCTCAACCTTCCTAAAGCCATGACCCTTACATACAGTCCCTCATGTGGTGGTGACCCCCAACCATGAAATTTTGCTACTGTTATGCATAGTGATGTAAATATCTGCATTTTCCGATGGTCTTAGGCGACCCCTGTGAAAGGTTTGTTTGACCCCCAAAGGGGTCGTGACCCACAGGTTGAGAAACACTGATCTAGATAATATTTTCATGGAAAAAGCATCATGAACATTTGCAATATAGTTTAAAATGGGAGTATGAGTTACCTCTTCAGGGGCAGGGGTGCAGCTCAATTATTTTCCACCATCCAGAGATGATGCACTTCACCTGAAAAGGGTGTGTATTCTGACCACATCCTTTCTGCCACAAGAGAACCAGCCTCAATTGGTATTATCTAAGAACACTGGCTTTCGGGAAGTTAAGCAATCTGAACTAGAATAATGAATTACAAAAGAACCACCTAGAGGCCACTGGCTGATAAATGTTCAATAGCTTTTTCATCGTAAAGGTATCTTCTTGGACTTTATTTTTAGAAATCTACAAATATTTGGTCAGAAATAGACATGACCTGATATAGCAGAGACTCTGCCTAAGTTAAGATCCAGAATCTGTCTTGTTGAACATGAGGCAAAGGGGAGGTGATAGCTCTCAGGTGACTGGAAATGATTTCTGTCTGAGATTTGATGTCTGTCACATCCAATCACCTGGTGCCTGCTTAGGATCAGACACGGGACAGCAGGTCAACGTGTACCTTTTGATCCTGAAATGGCAGCAGACCTCACGTCTGTAGCTTCATCTGACAAACTTGGCAGAAGGAAAGAGTTCTGGAACCAGTCACATCTGCCACTAATTTGGGAGAGCTGAAATAAATGCTTGTATTAAAACTGTCCTCCCACCCCCATTGCTGTCCAGTGAGTGGATTGTGGACACAAGGCGAGACCCAAGAATATTTACCAGCAGGATCCTGGGATCATCTGTCCGTGACTCCTTGGTGCTTCTGAGATTCCATTTGAATCAGTCTATTCCACTTCCCGCCGAGAGACACTGTGTGTCAGGGTGGATCTGTCTGTGCTGGGAGGGGGAAGAGACCTCAGCAAGGGGCAGTGTATGCTCCCCTCTCTCTCCCCCTGATAGTCATTCTCCATCCAGTCGCTAGTCAGGTGCCTCATTATAGGAAAAGAAGCTTCACTTTGCACTGGATGGATTACAGTTACATTACCAATAAAAAGGGAAAACAACTTAAATAAAGAAGAAAGCATATGCCACTATTTAATATTGGACTGAGCAAGCATTTCTCTCGAAAAGCCATGAAAAGTTCACAAAGGTGAGCGATAATGGCTTGTATATGGGTGAACAGAAGCGACTGTGGGTCATAAATAATCTCAATAAAAAAGGAAACGGCAATCTGAGGAAATATTCGCAAGAAATTCTTAGTTAACTTCTAAACATGTGAGGAAGTATTACCTATCAACAACGGCAAAAGCACTAGTAGGTAAAGAGCATGAACAAATAACTCAATAAAAGTGCAGATGGCTAATAGAGCTTTGAATAAGAAAAGAGATGCTTCGTTTTGCATTTCCCAAGAGCAAGCCCGTTCAGTGCAGTAAAAGCATGGTGAGGGGAGCAGCTTGGCACGCTGCTGGCTGGGATGGCATGTCTGCAGCACTTCCGAAGGCAAATTGGCAACCTGTATCAAGACGGTAAAGGGAATTCAAAACCTTCTTGATTCATCAACAGCGCTTCTAGGAATCTGTCCTAATGAAAAAACAGATAAACTCAAAGATATGTGTACAGAATAATCATAAAAAATTAGAGGCCCCTTGAATGATACTAGTGCAAGAATAGGCCTTCCTTCTACCTTCACTCCCAGCCGCCTGAGAACCAGTGAGTCCTTGTTTCTGACCACAGGGCTCCTGTAGCTTCCTCTGCCACCCCCTCCCCCTCACTCCTCCTCATAGCAGGCTTCTCGCCCCTCCTGGCTGCTCTGCACCTGCATATACAAATTAACCTGCCATCTTTGTTGAGTTAATTTGTACATGCACTATGGCTGTGGGCATAGCGAAGGTATGGTCAATTTACATGTTGATCTATTATTAGATAAAATAAGATTTATTATAAAAGTAATATAAACACAATCTAAATGACTCACAAAGCATATTTTTATATATGAATAATATATAGGAATTGCTGAGAGTTAAATTATTTTTAATTTTGATTTATTAATGTATTACATGTGTACATATCTTCCCATTGCCCTCCTACCCCACTCCCATGCATGCCCTAACCCTCCCGTGTCTTGTGTCCATTGGTTATGCTTATATGCTTACATATAAGTCCTTCAGTTGATTGCTTATCTACCTCACTTCTCCTGAACATTCCTACTGTAATTTTACAGTCTGTTTGATGTTTTATTGCCTCTGTATCTATATTTTTGTTCATCAGTTTATAATGTTCTTTATTATCCATAAATGAGTGAGATTATGTGGTGTTTTTCTTTCATTGACTGGCTTATTTCACTTAGCATAAATGCCCTCCAGTTCCATCTAGGTTGCTGCAAATGGTAAGAATTCCTTTTTTATGGCAGTATAGTATTCCATTGTGTAGATGTACCACAGGTTTTTAATCCACTTATCTTCTGATGGGCACCTAGGTTGTTTCCAAATCTTAGCTATTGTAAATTGTGCTGCTATGAACATGGGGATGCATATATCCTTTCTGATTGGTGTTTCTAGTTTCTTAGGATATAGTCCTAGGAATGGGATTACTGGGTTAAAAGGGAGTTCCATTTTTTAGGTTTTTGAGGAAACTCTATACTGTTCTCCACAGTGGCTGCACCAGTCTGTATTCCCAACAGCAGAGTACAAGGGTTCCTATTTCTTTACATCTTCACCAACACTTACTGTTTGTTGACTTGATGATTGCCATTCTGGCAGGTGTGAGATGGTATTGCAATGTCATTTAGATTTGCATCTCTTGGATAATTAGTGACTTTTGAGCTTATTTTCCTGTGTCTTTTGGCCTTCCTTTTGTCTTCTTTTGAAAAGATTCTATTTAGGTCATTTGCCCATTTTTTTATTGGATCATTTATTTACTTTCGTTAGGTTGGCTATATATGTTGGAGGCTGTCTTGACTCCATTGTATGTTCATGCCTCCTTTGTCAAATATTAGTTGGGCATAGTGGTTTGGGTCAATATCTGGATTCTCTATTCTATTCCATTGGTTTATGTGTCTGTTCTTGTGCCAGTACCAGGCTGTTTTGAGAACAGTGGCTTTGTAATACAGCTTGATATCTGGTATTGAGATCCCACCTACTTTATTCTCCTTTCTCAGGATTGCTGTGGCTATTCGGGCTCTTTTTTTATTCCAAGTGATTTTTGTAGAGTTCTTTCTAGGTTTGTGAAATATGCTGTTGGTATTTTAATGGGGAGTCCATTGAATCTATAGATTGCTTTGGGTAGAATTGACATTTTAATGATGTTGATTCTCCCAACCCTTGAATATGGTATGCTATTTTATCTGTTTACATCTTCCTCTATCTCTTTTTTTTCAGTGTCCTGTAGTTTTCTGTGTATAGGTCTTTTACCTCCTTAGCTAAGTTTATTCCTAGGCATCTTAATTGTTTTGGTGTGATGGTAAATGGGATTGTTTTTTTGTTTGTTTATTTGATTTTGTCTCTTCTCCTATAAGTTTCCTATTAGTGTATAGAAATGCCATAGATTTCTTGGCATTAATTTTGTATTCTGCTACATTACCAAATTCATTTATTAAGTCTATTAGTTTTTTGAGGTTTTTTTTTATGTACAATATCATGTCCTCTGCAAATAAGGACAGCTTAACTTCTTCTTTTTCAATTTGGATGCCTTTGATTTCTTCTTGTCTAATTGCAGTGGCTAATACTTCCAGTACTATGACAAACAGGAGTGGTGAGAGTAGGCATCCCTGTCTTGTTCCTGTTCTCAGGGGAAATGGTTTTAGTTTTTGCCCATTGAGAATGATGTTAGTTGTTGGTTTATCATATATGGCTTTTATGATGTTGAGGTATGATCCTTCTATTCCCACCTTGTTGAGGGTTTTTATCAAGAAAGGATGTTGGATTTTACCAAGTGCTTTTTCTGATCAATAGATATGACTATGTGATTTTTATCTCTCAATTTGTTTATGTGATGTATCACTTTTATTGATTTGCGGATATTTTATCATCCTTACATTCCTGGGGTAAATCCTACTTAATCATGGTGTATGATCTTTCTGATATACTGCTGGATCCAATTTGCTAGAATTTTGTTGAGGATTTTGGCATCTATGTTTATGAGGGATATTAGCCTGTAATTCTCTTTCATTATGTTGTTGTTATCGGTTTTGGTATTAGGGTGATGCTGGCTTCATAGAAGGAGTTGGAAGTGTTCCTTCTTCTTAAATTTTTTGGGATAGTCTGAGGAGGATATGTTTTAATTCTTCCTTGAATATTTGGTAAAACTCCCCTGTGTAGCCATTTGGCCCCAGACTTTTGTTTGCTGCATGCTTTTTCATGACTGCTTCAATTTCTTCTAAAGTTATTGGCCTATTGAGATGTTTAGATTCTTTTTGATTGGGTTTTGGAAGGTTATATTTTTCTAGGAATATGCCCATTTCCTTAGGTTGTCCAGTTTGTTGGAATGGAGTTGTTCATAGTATTTTTTAATAATCCTTTGTATTTCAGTGAGGTCTGTTGTTATTTTACCTCTTTCATTTCTGATTTTGTTTATTTGGATCCTCTCTCTTTGCTTCTTGGTGAGCCTAGCTAGAGGTTCATCAATCTTGTTTATCTTTTCAAAGAATCAACTCTTAGTTTTATTGATCTTTTGTATTGTTTATTTGGTCTATATGTCGTTAATCTTCACTCTGATCTTTACTATTTTCTTTCTTTTGCTTACACTAGGCTTTTCTTGCTGCTCTCTTACTAGCTCTTTGAGTTGTAGGGTTAGGTAATTTATTGCCATTGTTTCTTGTTTTTTGCAGTAGGCTTATAGAACTATGAACTTCCCTCTCAAGAATAGTTTCACTGTGTCCCATAGATTTTGGATTGTTGTGTTTTCATTGTCATTTGTTGCCATGATGTTTTTTATTTCTTCCTTGATCTCTCTGGTAACCCAGTCATTGTTTAATAGCATGCTGTTCAGTCTCCATGTGTTTGATTTCTTTGGATTGTTTTTATTGCAATTGATTTCCAGTTTTATGCCACTGTGATCTGTGAAGATGCTTGATATGATTTCTATCTTCTTGAGTTTGAAGAGACTTTCCCTGTGACCCAACATATGGTCTATCTTTAAAAATAACCTATGTGCACTTGAGAAGAATGTACATTCTGTGGCTTTGGGGTGAAATGTTCTGAAGATGTCAATTAATCCAATCTGGTGTAGTGAGTCATTTAGGATTGATGTTTCTTTACTGAATTTTTGTTTCGAGGATTTGTCCAATGCTGAGAGTAGGGTATTAAAGTCTCCTACTATGATTATATTGCTGTTAATCTCTCCCTTGATATCCTCCAGGAGTTTTTTTTATGTATTTGGGTGGTCCTGTATTGGGTATATATATATGTTTATCAGAGTTATTTCTTCTTGTTGGATTTCTCCCTTTAGTATTATGAAGTGGCCTTCCTTATCTCCTATTATGTCCTTCACTTTGAGGTCTAATTTGTCAGATATAAGTATTGCTACCACAGCTTTTTTTTTTATTTCATTTCCATTTGCCTGAAAAACCATTTTCCATTTCTTCACTCTCAGTTTGTCTGCATCTTTTTTTCTGAGGTGGGTTTGTTGTAGACAGCAGATATCTGAGTCGTATTTTCTTATCCAATCCATTAACCTGTCTTTTGATTGGAGCATTTAATACATTTACATTTCGAGTTATTATTGATAGGTACTTATTTGTCACCATTTTTATTCTTTACCCCAGTGTTCCTTCTTTGCTTCGTATTTCTTCTTATTACAGCAGACCCTTTAGCATATTTTGCATTCCTGGTTTGGTGGTAATAAATTCCCTTAGTCTTTTTTTGTCTGTGAAGCTCCTGATTTCATCTTCAATTTTGATTTAAAGCTTTGCTGGGTACAGTATTCTTGGATTCAGATCCTTCCTTTGCATGACTTTGTATATTTCATTCCATTCCCTTCTGGCCTGATGAGTTTCTGTTGAGAAATCAGCCACTAGTCCAATGTAAGGTCCTTTGTAGGTAACTTTATATCTCTATCTAGCCACTTTTATTATTCTTACTTTGTCACTCGTGTTTGCCAGTTTAATTATAATATGCCTTGGTGTTGGTCTTTTGGGATTCATTTTGCTTGGGACTCTGAGCTTCTTGGATTTGTGTGGGTTTTTTCTTCTTCCCTATATCAGGGAAGTATTCTGTCATTATTTCTTCAAACAGGTTTTCTATTTTTTGTTCAGTTTCCTCTCCTTCTGGCACACCTTTATGTGGATGTTGGTTTGTTTCATTTTGTCCCTTAGGCTTTCCTCCTGCTTTTTAATTTTTTTTTTCTTGGAACTGCTCTACTTGGGTATTTTTTCATACGTTGTCTTCTAGCTCACGATGCAGTCCTCTGCTTCTTCTAGTATAACTTTTTACATTTTCTATTGAGTTCTTTACAGCAGCAATGTCATTTTTCATTTCTTCTTGGTTCTTCTTCATTTCCTCATGGTTCTTATTCATATTGTCGATTTTGTCTTCCATTCTTTTCAGCCTCCTTATAGCCATTTCTCTGAATTCTTTCTCTGGCAGGTTGCTTGCCTCCATTTCGTTTACTTCCTTTTCTGGTGATGCCTGATTTTCTTTCATATGTGGGCTGTTTCTTTTTCTCCCCATGGTCTCTCTTCTCTGGGTGTCTGATTATGTAGTTCTCTCTCTCCTTTCCCAGTGGTGTGTAGAGATCCTCTGAATCCTAGTGTTTGTGCCAATTGGGACCAGTGTTCTGGGGCTCACAGCTGTTCGGTAAGTGCTGTCGTTGTAGATTGTCAGGCTTCCATAAACATCTGCTTTCCCCTTCAAGATGGTGTGGTCTCTGCATCCGAGTTGTTGGCTCTGGGAGAAAAACCCAGCAGCAGTGGGGACTGCCTGGTCAGGTGAGCTCCATCCAGCAGTCCCTCACCTTCTACTGAAGTATAACTGTCCCTTAACTTGTCAACAACCACTCCCAGTGTGACCCTCAGCTGTTCTCTCTGTTTATTGTGTAGCCATTTTATTTTTCTCTGAAAGTTAAATTTTTAAAGAATATTTGATAACATAAAAAACACTGTTGTCAGAATGCTAATGAACAAAGTACAGAATAACAAAATTTATTAACAGTTTGTTACAAATTTGCACATATATTTATAAATACAAAAACAAATATACCAAAAAAATGTTAACATGGTTTTCTCTGAGTGGTAAGTTTATGGGTGATATATTTTTATTTATTTGACTCTTTGGTATATTTTCCATTGCCGCACAACAAATTACCACATATTTAATGCCTTAAACAATACCATGTATTACCTCTCCGTTTCTGCAGGTAGAAGTTTGAGGTTGGCTGAGCTGGATTCTCTGCTTAGTCTCACAAGGCTGAAAACCAAAAGCCAGCTGATGAGTTCTCACCTGGAGGTCAGGGTTCTATTTCAAGCTCACTCAGGTTGTTGGCAGAATTCAGTTCCTGCAATTGTAGGACTGAGGTCCCTGTTTTCTTGCTGGTTGTCAAGCAGGGACCACTCAGTCCTAGAGGCCACCCACAGTTCTTTTCCACATGGCTCTGTAGGCAGTACACAGTGTGGGTGTTTGTTTTCTTCTAGATGAGCCAGAGTGCATGACTCCCCTCTTCTGTGACAAGCTGGAAACACACTTTGCTTTTATTTCTTTATTTTAAAATACATTTTTATTGATTTCAGAGAGGAAGGGAGAGGGAGAAAGAGATAGAAACAGCAATGATGAGAGAGAATCATTGATCAGTTGCCCCCTGGACGCCCTGCCACTGAGGATTGAGTCTACATCCCAGGCATATGCCCTGACCAGGAATCCATTTGTGATGGTCAACTACCAAGACACACCAGCCAGGCAACACTTTGTTTTTATTTTTATTTTATTTTTATTATTTATTTTAAATATATTTTATTGATTTTTTTACAGAGAAGAAGGGAGAGGGATAGAGAGTTAGAAACATTGATGAGAGAGAGACATCGATCATCCACCTCCTGCACAGCCCCCACGGTGATATGTCTGCAACCAAGGTACATGCCCTTGACCAGAATTGAACCTGGGACCTTTCATTCCGCAGGCCCATGCTCTTTCCATTGAGCCAAACCGGTTTCGGCAACACTTTGTTTTTAAAGAGTTCATCTGATTAGGTCAGGCCAACCTTGACAATTTCCTTATCTCAAGATCAACTGACTTGGGAAATTGAGTTACATCAGTAAAATCCCTTCTTGGAAATACTGATTTTAGTGTTCAGTTGAATAACTGGGAGAAAATGTGTAAATGCCTGGGGCTGGGAATCTAGGAGGCCACCTTAGAATTCTACAGACCACACGCATGTGTTAGCTGGTCAAGCTTTGTGAAAAAAATACCTTGGTATTAAATTTTTTACCTGATTGATCAAGTGGTTTTGGGCAACTTAACCTCTCTGAGGTTATTATATCTTTAAGATAAAAATAATATTAGTAGTAATTATATCAAAGAATAGTTGTCCATTTTTATTTTTTGCAAATTTAAATGTTTTATGGCTTGACTTGGCATGAAGTATGGTTTTCAGAATCAGTATCAAAAACTACAAAGCAAAGTTAAAAAGCCCACAAAAACAAGTTAGGCAGAAAATAGTTTGACCAACCAAAAAAAGTTTCAGATTTTTCTTATTATTTTTGTCCTTTTCCAGTCAATGGCTAGGAGCCCTTTTATTTCTTACCCTTGTATGCAGTGCTGGCCCAGAGCAAGAAAGGCAGTCACTGAGCGCCCCTCCAGCACCACAAACTCCTTTTTTGATGCTCTACTTCCATCTCTGTAAAAGCAAATGTTCTATGCTTCCCGTAGTGGGAAAACCTTGTTAAAATGCAGATATCATCTGAAAAGAGAAAATGTGCAGGATAGTTATCCTTGGCTTGTATTATTTCGAAAGTTCTGTAATGGGACACATAGAAAGATACATAGATGGAACGTCTGATGTGGGTTGTAAAAGCAGAAACCTGGGTGAACTACCAACCCTTATAGGCACAAGATGAAGAAAGTCATGAAAGCATCAGCTTCTGGGAGAAGAACAGGTTTATGTAGAAGGAATAATAGAATTTCACTTCGAGAAATACCCTGACTCCAGGTACTAGAATTCCTAAAAGTTATATCTCACCGGGAGTGCCATCCCCTGTGATGATCAGGTTGCTCACTGCCTCACCTGCCTTTATTTCCCATCATCAGAGAGCTTTGCTGGTCTGTGGATGCTCTTGCTTCTGGTTTTTGGATCCCCAGTGTCAAGTTCAAGTCTGCTTTTCCAAGTTATCTCTCTGATGCTTGCCAGCCTGGAAAGAGAGATGGAGAAATGCGGAGAACATATTTTGTCTGCTTTGGGCCCAGCCCACTGCTCTCTTTCTATGTAGGCAATGTGTGCTCACTGTCAACAGTTCCCACACTTGTTTTCATTTCTACCCACCTCCTTGTTGCTATATCACTTCCTAGTGTAAGAAAATAAAATATTTTTCAGAAGGTGCTACATGCTGGAAACTAAGTGTACTTTTTCTTATTGTCCTTCAGCTGGGCTAGTGGAATCCATGAAACCAAACGGCCAGTTGGATAAGGCCAAGTTCTCTGGCAGATTTCTGTGAATTTTATAAAACTGGCATTTTTAAAAAATCTGGAGTATATATTCAGTAAATACTTTTGAATAGAATGAGAGAGAATAAATTATAACAACTCCCAAAGGTAAATGCTCTAATATTGTGAATTATTAAAAAAACTATTCTCTCATTGTACTTTGAGAATACAGGTATATGAATTTGAATTGAACAAAAGAGAACAATGTCATAAAAACTATAGCAATAGTGGGTTTTGAAAATATGCGTATTATGTGCCGGGTGCTTTATAGACATGACCTTATTTAATTCCCACTAGACCGTGAAGTACATGTGGGCAGAGACCACGCCATCACCAGGGATTGCAGTATTCTCCGGGTCTAGCCTCGTGGTCAACAACAGAGAATGTCTGTGAAGTGCTTCAGCATAGCTTTATGGAGCATCTGCTTTGTGCTAGGGCAACCTGGCCAATAGACACTGAATGCTAATAGACACCAGTACCAGGAAATTCACAGTGCACAAAATACACAAAAATGTTGGCCCCATGGAAAGTCATCCTTAAGAATGAAGACTGGATTCAGGTTTAAATTCTGTCTCGGCCCAAATGACTTAACCATGTGACTTTGGGTAGTTATTTCATATCTCTGAGACTCTGTTTCCTTATCTGTCAAGTCGATATAATAACAATAGCACCTAGATCATAGAGTGGCTTGAAGATAAAAGAACAATGCTTAGCCCATGGTATACTCTTAGTACATGGTAACTATTACTTTTATTACAGGTACTCTATAAGTATTAGTTGGAAACATGTATGAGCAAATCTCCCAACAGCTCACTTAGATAGGTGGTATAGTCGCCATGACACAAATAAGGAATCTGAACTAGAGAGGCTTTAAGTCTCATGCTCAGGTTCACAATCAGTAAGTAGCAGAATTGTAATTTGATTCCATGTTCATGTGACTCCATAGTACATGCTTTTAATGCCACTGGTGTTACTGTCTTCCTATTAATGGTGATAGAATTTCTGAGAGGAATGAAGGCAGGAGGCTAAGTACCATGTTGTTTCCCAGTAAGGATGGGACAACTGAAGTAAAAAAAAAAAAAAAGAATTGTAACACTCCACCGGTGCCCAGCTGCCAAGGTGGGAGAATTACCCGTCCGGCTCTTAAGCTTTGTTGTGTGCCAGTTGGAATTTGGCTGCATTTTCCTGTGTGACAGCTGGTCTCAGTAGCAAGGAATGCCTTAAAGTTGGCACCACGGTTCAGCCTAGAAACCACTTGAATTGATTCACAAATATGCCACTGAGAAACTGTAACCAGAGGGACGGTGGGCTCAGAATAGGCTCTGAAAACAAGCAAAGGAAAACTTGGCACTGTGTTATTTTTCCTGTAATTAGAGGGGCCACACCAGCTAAAAATTTCCAATTTAGTAATGAACTCTTTTAAACATGTTATTAAATAAAGTATACATTAACTTCCCTATTGATGTTGTTTTTGACCAACTATAGGCCTTATCCTGGCAAGATTTGTAAAATGTCCCATTCAGGGTGTAACTAATAGAGGTATAACACTGAGGTTTCCTTTGGACTCATCTCTAGTGCCATCTCTTTCAGGATGACTTCTTTGATTTATTCATCCACTTATTTACTTGTGTATTTATACAACTTAATACATATTTTTGAATAACTACTATATAAAAGATGCTGGTGAAAGCTTGAATAGGATTTGTATTATAAATAAACAAGTAGACCAACAAGCAAGTAAATGTCATTGTTCCCGATAGTGATCATATCTATGAAGAGTTAGACTACATTGCGATGTCTCTCCGAGATGGCATTGGAGCTGAAGCCCGGATGTTGGGAAGGGATGGCTGTGGTTATAGGTGAGGAGGTAAGCCTCACAGGTGGAGGCAAAGGTTGGTTCAAGGGTCCTGCAGAAAATAAAGGAGGTCTGTATGCTAGATTGCAAAAAAGTGGAAAAGAGAGAGGAAAATGAGAAGGTAGACACTGGTGGGGGCCAGGTCACGTTGGAGCTTATGCAACTTGAATAGACATATTTTTCTCAGGATATATGCAAATGGACAATCAGGACATGAAAAGATGCTCATCATCACTAACCATCAGGGGAAGGCAACTCAAAACCACAATGAGATCCAACTTCACACCCATGAAAATGGTTGCAATAGAACAGGTAGATGATGACAGGTGTTGTCTAAAGTCTGGAGTAGTTGAAACCCATGAACACAGCTGGTGAGAGTGTAAATGGTGCAGCCCCTGTGGAAAACATCTGCAGTTTCTCGAATGTTAAACATAGAGTTACCCTATGTTTCAGCAAGCCCATTTCTAAGGATGTATCCAAGAGAAATAAAAACATATGTCTACACAAATATTCAGACAGCATTTTTTATAATACTCCAATGTCCGTCATATGATGTATGCATACATAAAATGTGATGGATGTTTTCAATGAAACATGATTTGGCAGTAAAAGTAAATGTAGTTCTGACACATGCTAAAACATGTATGAACTTTGAAAGTATTCAGTAAAAGCAATTAGTCACAAAGGGCCACATATTGTGTGAATCTATGTATGTGAACTGTCCATAATAGGCAAATCTGTAGACAGAGGTAGGCTGAGTGGTTGCGTAGGGGTGAGGGGCATAGGAGTTTGGGGGTTTAGGATTAAAGGGGAGTGTGGTTTCTTCTTGGCATAATGAAAATGTTCTAAAATTGATTGTGGTGATGGAGTACCACTTTCTGTTATAATAAAGCCATTGTATTGTGTGCTTTCAATGGATGAATTCTGTGATATGTGCATTACAACTCAATGGAATTGATTGTAAAAGAAGAATAGGGTGTCAGCAGGGTACGATTAGAGCTACGTACCTAAATGAGGAGCTGTTGCTATTGTCCCCGTGGGAGATGGTGGTGGCTTGAACCAGGGTATTCTGGTCACCGCATCCATTATGGCCAGGCCAGGCCACAGTAAATCTTTCTTCTATTTAGTTCCACGTGTAAACCTACATCGTTAATATTTACCACCTCACATCACAAAGATCTGTAGCTATCTGTCTTCCCTACTGCACTGTAAACTTCTAATGACGGACTTCACTCCTTTTTATTTCTCTACACCCAGAATATCTACACACAGTAAGAACCAAATAAATGTGCGGGGAATTGATCTGAAGCAGCAGGTGATGGCACTAAAGATGTCTCATATCTCTAGAAGGTATAAAGCGGAGTGTAATTATAATTGTATCCAACATCTCACTTTCTCTCATGCTCACCTTTATCTGGAATTGATTTCAGATAGTTTACCTGAAGGAGAAAATAACACACAGAAAGTCCTAAGGGTCAGAATAGAAAAGAAAGTTAAATAAAGAAAACTTTCTGTTTGCAGACAATAGCATGATCTTTGCAGAAATAGTTAAGGAATTTATAAAAATAACTCTTAGGACTAATAAGTGATTTTAACAAGATCATAGAATATGAGGTGAAAGCATAAAAAATAATTGTATTTTATATACTAACCACATACAATTTGAAATAGAAATGTTAAAATAATACCATTTACAATGATATGCAGATAGGAGTACATATGCATAAATATAAGAAAACATGTATAGGATCTCTAGGTTGAAAAGTGCCACAAAAATGTGGATGAAGTTCTAAATAAATAGAGGCATATCATGCTCCCATTTTGGAGGACTGAGCAGAATAAAGATGAAAGATTTGTCATCATATGTAGATTTAATGTAATTTTAATAAACATCCCAACAAGTTTCTTAAAAATAGATAGACAAGCTAAAAAGTTACATGGTAAAGCAATGAACTAGAAAAGCTAAAAGAATTTTGAAAAAGAAAAATAAAGTTTGAGGACTCATACCACCTGATTTTTAAGACTTCCTGTAAAGCTTAGTAATGAAGATAATGTGGTATCGGAGAAACGATATACATGGACTAATGGAACAAAATAGAATCACAAGTAGACCCATACCATTATGACTAATTTTCTTTCATTAACAGGTTTACTGAGATAAAATTTACGTGTTATAATATCCACTCATTGAAAGTGTACAATGCAATGGTTTTTAGAATGCTTATTGAGTAGTGCAGCCATTACTCTAATCTTATTTTTGAAGATGTTCATCACCCAAAAAGAAACCTAACACCCATCTGCAGGCACCCTCCAAAGGCCTCGGTTTTATATGTTGATTTTAAAAGCAAAATGCAAAAATTACACAGCTTTCTTGACTCCCAAGAGCTCTGCAGGCAGAGTCACCTGGCCTTTAATCTAGCTCTGCTCCCCGAAAGGAGGGCGAGTTTGGGATTACTATTTAAGCTGTTTTCTCATCTGCAAAGTGGGAAGAAATAGTAGTATCTGTCCACATGGTAGGGGAAATTCAATGAGATAGTTCCTGCAAGGCACCTGGCACAGTGTTTGGTGCAAGGTTAGGGCTTAATAAAATCCAGCTGAAGTTTCCGCTGTTCCTATGAACTCTACTACATACTATCTTATGGAAGGGAGCAATGCCAGTGAAAGAAGTTAGTCTTGTATTTCTAACCATTAAAATATTAGTATCAGGACGTGTCGAAAAGTAGCAATATTGAGGCAGCTCTGCGATATTTTATCCTGAAGTGGCATCCCAGGGGCAGGCAGAGAGTGCTCATCTGTGCTCTCAGCAAACACGCCACTGTGTACACCCCCTCCATCTGCACTGTGCCGCGCCCCCCCCCCCCTGCCCTCCGCACTCATGTTCTGCTTTAGCTCCATCTAGAATCTCTGATCCTACCATTCCCTTGTTGGTTAACCTTGACAGAAGGTTCAACGTAATAGATTAAGAATAGCCTTTTGAGAGATCCTGTTCATCTTTACTCAGGATGGTTTCCAGAAACTAGTATGAATTCCATTGATTGATTGATTGATTGTGTGTGTGTGTGTGTGTGTGTGTGTGTGTGTGTGTGTGTAAGCATGGCAGTCTTCCAGACTCCTCTGCCAGTATCTCACAGACCAGAAGGCTGAGGTTTAAGCATTTGGAACTTCAATTCTTATCTTGCAGCGAGTGGCATTGAGAGCCCAGGACAGCTTCATATGTAAGTGCCTGATGTCACTGATAATCTATAACTGATAGAGCTGGGATGCCTGATTGAGCATGTCTAATCGCTTAAGTTAATAGAGAAGCTCTATCATATGCCTCTAATCTTTGCCATCGGACTTGCAGCCCGGTCTCCTCCCCTCCCCCACCCCCCATCCCCATCCCAGCTGGCAAATCCCCTTCCACCTGCAGTTTCCTGGGCTAAAGCATGTCTCCTGGAGGCAGTAGAGGGGCAACTTCTGACGTAGCTTCTTATCTTTGAATCTACTCTAAATGCCCTCCATGCTTGCCGCTTGAGAACTGTATTAAATGGAGTTTCCCGATGTGTCTGTTTAGGATTTGTTTAGAAACACATGTGTGGAGGGCGGGCTGGGAAGATGCCAGCTAGATGCCGAGAAGAAAGTTTCACTGCCTGGTTCTCCTCTTTCTCTGGGTTCACCTTTCACAACCGTGAACCAAGAGCGTGGGATCACATGATGTCTAAGATTTCTATCCATTTTAATATTTCAGGATTCTAGTTCACAAACAGGGTTTTGTTGTTACTAAAAAAAAAAATTCCTTGCATTCTAAAGCACACATTGATGCTGTATTTCTCATGTTTTTTTTTATTTATTTCAAAATAATGATCCCATTTAAGTTGAGTTAGAAGCACTATTGTTGCATGATTTAGCGTGGATACAAAGAAATTAGTCTCGAGCTATCGATAAATTAACATTGATTAGTGGTTAATGTTTAGTGCAGATTTGACACAGCATGAAAAGCATGAACTGAAGAGTCTGGAGAACTGCATCTTTCATATCAGAAGCATTAGAAAAGGCATTAGATTAGTGCAAGTGTGTGTATTCTCTATTGGCAGGAAGAGGAGGTAGTGTGGTGATTGAAGGGACAGGAGAGAAGGATGGGGATTTGCTAAGCTCACGTGACAGCATGACCACATTGACACAACCTCTCTCCCTTCCTGCTTTGACCAGAACGTGTTGGCTCTTCACCTTCCAAATCCACCACTGAGCCAGAGGGACGTGCAGACACAGACAACGTCTTTAAATTAGAAGAGAGCAGCTGAGTGGCCTTGCTGTTGTTTTAGGAGAATAAAAATACTTGTGTGTAAGGTTACTGGCACCAGGACACCAAGAAGGGAGACAGAATGATAAGGACAAAGCCTACCTTAGCCAACCAGCTCTAATGCATTTTCTTCAGAGCCGACAGTTTACGATTTCACATCTATGAATGGAGACAGTCTTAGAGAGAGCTTGCACATCAGTGAACTAGCTCCTTGCCCTCGCCTTATTGATCAGCAAGGAGCCTGTGAACCAGTGTGATATAAGGACACAGGATGTCTTGTTGGAAGACAGGAGATTAGGTGTTGCTCTGTTACTTACCAATGATATGATCCTGGGCAGGTCATTTGAATCGCAGTCATTCATTTCTTTATTATTTGGTTGAGCAAATATATATTGAATTTCTGCTATGCCATCCTTGGAAGTAAGCACCAGGATTACAATGAGACATTTTTCCTGTGTTTATTAGCCTGAAAACCTTAATTACTACTACTAATAGTTGGCATTTCTTGAGTTTTATCTGTGTGTTGGCCATATGCAGTTTACATAAATTGTGATAATCCTCGGGATACTCCTCAGAGCATTATTGTTATCTTTATTTTGCAGATAGGGAAACAGAGGCTCACATAGGTTATCTAACTTATTCCAGATCATGGAGAGATGGTAGAACCAAAGGCATCTAGTCCAGAGCCTTAGAATATAACCATAACACCATGCAGTATCTTTTAAATTGCTAATCTGCAAATATAGAGAATGCTATCTAATTCTATGTATGTCATAAGGTTTTACAAAGATTTTTACTAAACTATACTATGCTGTTAAAATGTACCCAGTTGTTACATTAGGGGCAACTGAATGGTTGAGAAGCAATAACTCAGGGGTGGATGCTACCCTGCTCTCTCTCTCTGCCTGGAATAAATGGTGTTGGTTGTAGGCAAGCCACTGCAGCTCTTTGAGTCTTAATTATGTCAGTTGACAAAATGGAGGGAACTTTGCCCCCTCTGTCTTTCTTAAAGGTGGTTTTAAGGGTCAAAAAAGTTGGGAATGTGAAATGCTGTGTATACTGTAAAGGGCTCTGAGAATCTAAGCTCTCTATCAACATAGTGCAAACATATATAATTTGATAGGCAAGAGGATATTCATGTGCAATCTCAAGATATCCTGTATGCCGAAACCGGTTTGGCTCAGTGGATAGAGTGTCAGCCTGCGGACTGAAAGGTCCCAGGTTCGATCCGGTCAAGGGCATGTACCTTGGTTGTGGGCACATCTCCAGTAGGGGATGTGCAGGAGGCAGCTGATCGATGTTTCTCTCCCATCGATGTTTCTAACTCTCTACCCCTCTCCCTTCCTCTCTGTAAAAAAATCAATAAAATATATTTTTTAAAAAAGATGTCCTGTATTACAACCCTATGTTTATTAATGTCTGGGTGTCTAAATTTGGCTTCTAGAGAAGGGAAGTTAAAGAGAAAGAGCCATGGCATAGTTGTCTCACAATTAGAGTTGCCACGTGCTTGATATCTTTGGACTTGACAGGCGCTTCCAGGGCCTGCTTCCCCGATGGCGTGGTCTGTTGGCTCTAGACTGGGCAACCAGAGCCTATGCTTTCCCAGACCCCCCCCTCCCCCCAGTTAGTTCTGACTCTGGGAGAACTCAGACCGTCCTTTGAGAATTCGCATCTTCTTTAAGGCCTTCTCTTTGCAGATTGGACATGGGGTTGACTGACGTCTAGGAAACCCCTTCCTAAAACACTCCCTTGGAAATGAGTTTATTAATTCAAGTATTTATTGAGCACATGCTATGTGCCAGGAAGTGTTCCCAGTGCGGGGGTGCAGCAGAGCACACACCTGCCCCCCAGAAGCTGGCATTTTAATGGGGGAGATGGATGACAGAGTGATAAGCCCGCCGGTAAAGGATGCAGTGGGTCTGGTATCCGGAAAGGCAGACATGAAGTTGAGCAGGATGAGGGGATAGATAATTACAGGTGGAACTGCCTTCCTCCTCCAGTGGCATTTGACCAGAGATGCAGAGGACGTGAGAGAGGCTCTGCAGATAACTGAGGGAACATAATTTTGAGGAGAGGGAATAGCAGAAGCAGGAGCTCTGAGGCCAGAGTGTGGTTGGCATGTTCGGAGAACAGCATGCAGGCCAGGGGGCTGATGCATGGTTAGTAAGGGGCACATGCCATCCTTCTTGAAAAAAATAAATCTCTGCATGCTCCCAGGTCCCACTTCCTTTACCTGGCATTCTGTTTCATTCCAGTCTCCACTTCACTTGTGTCTCCATCATTCTCTCTAACACAGCAGACCTCCCTGGCTTTGCATGGCCCTAACCCTAACTCTAATCCTAACCCTCCCCTGCTCTCCAGCGCCCTGTGACTTTCAGCCTTGTGCATCTCATGGCACACATAACGAATTATTTAAATTCTGCAGCACACCAAAAAAATGTTATCTTTGTTGCCCATCTAACCAAAGAAATAGGTATAATTTTGGTTTATTTACACCGATGACTGTTTAGTGTTGACTGTTGTCATTCTCCTTTTTCATCTTAAGGAAAAGGGGGTCAGTGCTCTGATGAATAGTCAGGTAGTGCATGTGTGAAAAATTCTCACCGCACAGCATTGATGTCGCTGCTCTCAGGCAGGGGTGCTCCACCATGGGGAGTTCTGGCCCCCAGGTGCGTTTGGTGATGTCCCCACACTTCTCTGGGTCTCCTAACAGGGGGGTGTTATGGGCCAGAACGGCTGCTAAACTTCCTGCAGTGCACAGCCCCACGACGAAGGGTCATTTGCCCCTACATGGTAGCAGTGCCAGGCCAAGAGATGCCTCCTCGGCCTTCAGAGTCTTCCGTGCAGCTTTCTGCGGCCCCTCCCCCTCCCAACGGGCTTCTCCCTCTGAATTGTGTGGTCCTTCCGTATCGCCTTGATCATTAAATTTATTCTGACATGAATCCGTGCACAAGTTTCGGAATTACACAGCATGGATTTCATTCTCGGCCCTATCTCTCCGTGTGATCTTGGGCACATCATTTAACTTTTCCGATGGACTTTTCCTTATCTGCGGAAGAGGAAATGTACATTGTTGGGAGGATTAAATGAGCTAGTGCGTGTAAATCCCTTACCACGGTGCCTGGTGTAGGTGTAGGGCGTAATAAATATTAGATGGTATCACGATAGCCATTATTTATTTTCCTTAACTGGTTTGCATGATCCTTGAAGCCAGTGATCTATCATCTTATAGTTACACACCTCCTACCTCCTTGCGTGTCCAGGGCCAGATGCGCGAGAGGAGTTTCCCAGGATTTTCTTGGTGAAGGTAACAAAGAGGGAGTCTTCAGTGCTTTTCCAAACATTGGCCTCCCAAACCAGCCACTCCCTTTGAGGAAACAGGCTGCCCACTTAGGTCCAGGGGTCTGCTCTGCCAGCTGACCCCACTCGAATTCGGGGTCCAGGACAAATTCATCAGCAGGGCCGCACCTGAGCTTCTGCGGGCAGCTTTCCTCTTTTCCGTGTGCAGATAAGAAAGAGAAAGCGAAGTGGTCAGAATATACAGTTAAGCGTAGGCTGAACCCGATAAGAAGCAGGACTGTGTGGGGCGCGGGCGGAGGAGGCGGGGGAAGTGAGCTGATAAACGGCTGGACACGCAGCCAGAGCTCTTGGGTGAGAGGGGGCGATTTTGCACTCCCCCCACCTTTTAAAACCATCTACGGGTATGAGTTCAGCCGGCTCTTTCTTGGTTGAATATGTGTCTCTTCTCTCCCATCTCTCCTCCTAAGTAATTTGCTGATTTCCCATCGTGCACGCTAGAGATCCGAACAGTGAAACAAGCCAGGCAGAGGTTAACATATTTATGCAGCGAATACTCATTACTTCACTGCCCCCTAATTTGTATTTTGAGAAAGTCAAGATGTTTAGTCTCGGAGCTTGCTTAATGTGAGAGATGCTTTCAGATCTTCAGACGGAAGCAGAGAGCTGTGGCTCTCCCCTTCCTCAGCCCCTTACACGGGACTGCAGCGGCATTGCTGGGCATCTCATGGGCAGACACAGGGCCCGGAGGGGAGGGGGCGGGGATGCTGGAGACAGGCAAAGGCCCAGCTGCAGGGCTTTTTTCCAGTTCTAAGGACATCGCTCACTTCTTCCAGTCTTGAGGTCCCACACTTGCTCTGCCACCCGCCTTCCGGCCCCCGTCTTCCCTTGCCACACCCCGCTCATCCTCCAGTCATAATTTAAAGGTCTCTTCCTGCCGAAACCGGTTTGGCTCAGTGGATAAAGCCTCGGCCTGCGGACTGAAGGGTCCCAGGTTCAATTCCAGTCAAGGGCAGGTACCTCAGTTGCGGGCTCTTCCCCAGTGGGGATTGTGCAGGAGGCAGCTGATCGATGTCTCTCTTTCATCGATGTTTCTAACTCTATCCCTCTCCCTTCCTCTCTGTGAAAAATCAATAAGATATATTTTAAATATAAATAAATAAAGGTCTCTTCCGGCGCACGGTTCCCTTACTGCCCTTTCCAGGTGGTTTTCTCTACCTACTTCCCCAGCACCCTCCCTCCCTTCAATCGCACGGGTGCTAAGTACAAATCCCATTTCCTCTCACATTGTGAACAGCAGCAAGAGCAGTGACCACGACCGGCTTGTTCCTCATTTGGTGCTCTGTGCCCACAGCAGGGCCTGGGACATGGGAGTCTCACAATACACCTTCACTGAATGGCTCAATAAAGTAGAAGTTAAGAGTCTTGAGTTTTAGTCTTACTTCTGGCCTTGACTTTCTGGGTGGCCTGGAGCAAATATTTTCTTCTGTAAAATGGGTCCCAGCTACAAACCTTGTGTGTGCATGGTTCTATGTAGTCCCAACCACAGCCCCAGAGGAGAGGAGTACTCTTTATTACCCACGTCCTGTAGATGAGACCAGTAAGACCCAGAGCAGTTAAAAACCGGGGCTAAGGCCGAGACCGGTTTGGCTCAGTGGATAGAGCGTCGGCCTGCAGACTGAAAGGTCCCAGGTTTGATTCCAGTCGGGGGCATGTACCTTGCGTGCAGGCGCATCTCCAGTGTGGGGTGTGCAGGAGGCAGCTGATTGATGTTTCTCTCTCATCGATATTTCTGACTTTCTATTCCTCTCTGTAAAAAAAACAATAAAATATATTTTTTAAAAATTGGGGCTAAGTTTACACAGTATTCAAAGAACCAGGTGGAGATGAGGCCTCAGTTTCCCTCCCTGTCTCATGAAGGTGTTCCGAGATCCCTTCTAAGTCCTATTTTGTAAAAATCTGCCATTCTACTGTGAAACTGGCACTAGTTGGAGAGAGTGACCAAGGTTGGAGTTGGACCTAGAAAGATCAGTTTAAAAACGATTCCAGTGATTTAGTTTGGGGGTGTCAGGGCCAGGGGACAGGGCCAGCAGAAAGGAGGAGATCGGTAATAAAAGGGGACGTGTCTGTTTTTGTTCAGTTTACCCTACAAGTTCAATGTCTCCAGCAAGCTTTAGCAGCTAGCATAGTCCTTGCTGCACAAGACTTGAAACGATCAGGCAGGAGTCAGAAGTTTGCCCAAAGCTACGTGATACATTCTGAATGTGGCATATCTTTTACAATCACTCTCTTTCTCACTCCCCTCCCCCCACACTCTTATTTTTTACCTCCCTTCTTTTTTTCTGAAATTTCTTGCTTTTGACAGCAAAACAAATGAGCTGTGCCTGGTGAAGAATGAAAGCACAGCTCCTGTTCCTTGCTTTGCTCACCGCCTCTCTTTAATCGTGCATGACTTCCTGAGTAATCGGAGAAGACATTGGTTGTGAAGCGAGGGATGTGCAGAGTCTCCAGCTCTCTTGATGATCTCCATCTGGCTCCGGAGAGTCTTGGATCCAGGGACACTGTTGTCAGCAAGGATAGGAGTGATACTGAGGGGCAAGGTGAGAAGGAACCATCAGGAAAATGGGCAGGCGGGGCTTCCCATGGATTCTTGGGTCTGGCATCATTGGCAGTGGGAAATGTCGCTGCTGACTGAGCTGCTGATGCTGTGGTTTCCTTCTCAGCTCTGTCACCAACTCCCGTGACCTTGGGAAACTCACTTTCCTGGGCTTAATGCCTCCCCATCAATAAGGAGAAGATAATGGAGTGCCGTGGGGGGGAGCAGAAGCTTAATTATTGCTTGCCGAGGACGTGGATATTCTTGGATGAATGGCGCAATCAAAGTGCTGTGCAAAGTATTATTATTTTGCATGTCAGTTACAAGATGGCTTACACCTGCATATTGGGTGAGCTTAATGGAGGGCTTGCTGTTAATGGAGGGAAGAAGAAATCAAGGGCTGGAGAATGGCCATTCCATGGAGATAACAGCTTTTCAGTGCAATCAAACATATTTCAAATTTCTTGTTATTCCTAGTGTTCGCCACTGTGACAGACTCAAGATGGCCACAAACTCTTTGAGTATCTTGTTTCTCTGTAAGTGAAATCTGTTTTCCCTTCCCTTGGACCTGGGCTGGCCTGTGACTACTTTGACCGGTGGAGTATGATGGAAGGGACGTTAAGGCAAGCCTTGTCTTTGAGAGGATTGGCAGCCTTGGTCTCCAGGAGTCCTGGCCCACCACGTAAGAATTTCAACCAGCCTGCCAGAGAGGCCACGGGCACACATGCTGTGACTACATGGAGAGTGGTCACCACGTGGCCGGGTGTGTGACTGAAGCTCTCATAGGTCTTCTTATCTACATCAGTCCAACTGCCAGCTGACTATCTCTGAGCAACCCAGTTGATGCCACATGGGGCATAAGAATCGCCCAGTTGAGCCTTACTCAAGTTTCTGATCCACAGAATCATAACCAGAAGAGTTGCCATTTAATGCTTACCCACTATGTACCAGCTACTAGGACTTATTTAATTGTTAATTCCCAAAGTTAGGTACAATTATTCTAGATTTATAGATGAGAACAAATAACCAGAAAGATCTTGGGTTTGAATCTCTATGTGAATGAGGCCAGAGCTTATGGTCTTTCCTTGATAATACTTACCCTTCACTGGCCAATCTTTCTTAGTGCATGAGATATTGACTATAATACTGTATTCTATTGGGCCTAGTACTCCTCAGATTCCGTCCTTATGCTAAACACAGGAGGACATGTTATCACTCAGTGATCAATAATATGAATCCATTTTCTGATCTTTATTTCTGGGTTAGTCTTTGCTTATCTCTCTAATGATCACTACCATTGGTCAATTTTCTATTTTAATCCTCACCATGACCTCTGAGAGACATACTAGCTTCATTTGACAGAGTAAGTCAACAATCATCTAGCTGGCTCATTCCCAGCCTAGATTAGACCCACCAGATCCTGTTCTGACCATATGGAAGATGGTTGGTACATGCTGACCCTTGCTCACTGGGGACAACTGAATCAGAGCCTTCATACTTTCCTTTGATAGGTGAACTATGTCATAGCTAAAGGGACTATACATCATGATTTGCCCAGCCTCTTAACTTCAGATAAGTGAGCTACTATTAACATTCTCTAATGGATGTCTTATAGACCTCATCAACAACCACTCTATTCATTGCTTACTCCTCTTCAATGCACTGGCCTTTCTGCTCTTTCTCAAATACCCCAAGCTTGGCCTTGCTACCAGCCTTGGCACTCGCTGTTCCTTGTACCTAGACTGCCCTCCCTCCAGAACTTCCCAATTGGCCTCCTTTATTTGGCAGTTTCTGATAGAGCACTTACCAGGTGCCAGGCACTTACTGTGTGCCCTAAGCCCTTTACATGTATTCTCTCATTTAATCCTCAGAATCGTTTGAAGAACCCAGGTGCAGAAAGTTAAGTCACTTGCCCACTGTCACACAGTTAGTAAGTAATAAAGCCAGGATCGGTCTGCTTCCTAAGCCCATGCTCTCAGCTCTGACACTCTGCTGCCTCTCTGTCCTGAGGGCTAGGTCTGAGCTCACTGTTTCATATTTTCCACAATGCAGTTCGCTCTCTGAACATGTCCCATGAGTGCAGCCTTGACTTGTCCTACTTACAACACATTTCTAGTGCGTTGCATCAATGACTAGATAGAGGCCCAAAGTAACTTGGTGGAGGAAAAGGTGATGGAGCAGGCTGGTAGCCCCAAATCCAGTTTGATTTTCTTTCATCTTTATCCTTTTCCACTTTGCTCCTTTGTGAAGAAGTGGCACTTTTGAGAGGGAAGAGGGCAAACCCAGCTCAAACAGATCTGGTCTTGAGTATAATCTTTGCCAAATGCTGGTGGTGAAATCACGGGCAGGCTGTTTAGCCACTCAGAGTCTATTTTCTTTCTTGAAAAACAGGGGTAGGGGGGTTCTCACCATGTGTGAAAACTTGTTTGAGGCTTAAATAGCAAGATCAACAGTAACAGTCACAGCTAATGTGAATCGAATGCACCCGTGTGACAGACACTGCACTAAGCCCATTATGTGGCTTGTCCCATTTGCTGGTCCTCAAAACTCAATGAGGAAGATAAAATGTTCAGCCCCATTTTACAGGAGAGGAAACTGAGGCACAGAGTAGCTTGAGTTCTTGTTCAAGTGTGAATCATATTTTGTACCCATGCAGCGTGATTCCAAAATTTAAGCTCTTAACCCATATGAATGGGTGTGTAATGTATATTGTTATCAAGTATGGCGTAATGTGGATGGTGGTTTTGCCTGTTGGGGATAAGTCTCTACCACAAGCACCACTGTGTTTGTCCTGCTCTGGGTGGAAGCTGGTATCTTTGTAACAGATGTGCTTCACCCTGGCAGGGCTGACAGGACAATAGGATATTGCTCCCAGGTCGACAGAGATGAGGCAGAAGGAAACACAGAAATGAAGTTTAAACCATCTGAAAGTTTCAGAGAGCAAGCACCTCCCTTTCCTGCTGAACATTAGCTGGCATTTTAAAGAAAATTATATAAGGATGCAACTTCCATAGAATAAATTGACTTACACCTGGTGCTGTGTGTTTCATAACTTTTTAAAAACTAGGGCAATATGTTGGTAGAATAAACACAGTTGTGTTTTAGCACATAAAAATTGAGATAAACATTAAAATGCCTCGTTTCCTGTAGTGTGTACCAATAGGAGATATTAGAGTCATTTTTACTGATTGCAGTAATTCATTTTGCTGTTGAAATGTACAGTCTCATGTATTTAAAAAAATCGTGAGTATTTTTAGCTTCTTTGTATGATAGTTCTTCATACATTTTATTTGTTTAAATTAATTTTCAGTGTATAACATTATAATTTGATTTCTAAAGTATAGCTTCTATTCACTACCCAATATATTTTGGTCCCCTTTACTTAATAAACCTATTTCTTAAGTACAGCTGTACCACCAAGGTTAACCAGGCATGAAAATGAAACAAAGAAGCAGAAAAAAGAATATAAGGAGATAACAGAAACACGACAGAGAACAAAATAAAACTTAGATAAACCCACTCATTGTTAAAATTCTTAGATAAGGTAAGGAATTGCAGCCACAGGAAAGAATTTTAAAAAAGAACATTCAAAGAAGATGAAAACCTCTGGTAAATTTAGAATATAATAGTGGAAATTATTATTTCTGTACAAGGGTTCAAAAATAAAGCTATAGGATTTTCCCTTAAAATAGAACAAAAAGACATACATAGAAAATACGACAAAAGATTTCCAAATTGGAGAATTTGTGTAAGAGGACCACCATAGGACATCAACATACTCAGAACAGGAGGCCGGATAAATTGAGGGGAGGGAACCAGAAAAAGACACAGAGGAAGATGTCCCAGAAATGAAGCAAGTATGAAATTTCATATTGAAAGTTCCCCTGAGTGCCAAGCATAACAATGCACCCTCAGGTTAGAGCTTTAGAGTATGGAGATAAAGAGATTTCACAGCTACCAGAGAAATTGAGAATGTCAGACTTAAAGCTGCTCACTGACACTGTTGAAAGTTAGATGACAATGGGTTCATACTTTTAAGTTTCTCAACAGAAGTAGTTGACAACCTAGAATTATATACCCAATGAGACTATAAGTGGAAATGTAAACTAATTCTTTTTAGTGAAGCAAGGTCTTAAAAAATTCACCTCCCAAGCACTCTTGGTCAGGAGGCTATAGGAGGGCATGCACCCCCAAATGAGAGAGCAAATCAAGAGAAAGAAGAGACAAAGCAGGGAGCCAGCAGAGGGGATCCAGCAGAGGAGTGAGGAATTCCCAGATGATGGATAAGAAAAATCTTAGGGCAACATCTGTACCGCAGGCTTGGGACGTGGAGGGTTTTAGGAGGGATGTCTCTGAGGGCGGGGACGAGAGTGGGGGAGGAGGGAGGCATTGGATAGATTTACTGATGTAGATCAGAAACTTGAGGGTAAATTTGTAAATACTTGCGAGAAAGACTAAGCTAACAAATCAAATAATTATTAACTCCTAGAAACACAGATTTTGTATCAGAATTATAGCTAAAACCCTGTGTGGTGCAGCTGTTCAGAAATAACCAGGCATAATGATGTGAATGCTACTGCTCCTTAGCCTAAAAAGCATTGTATGATATAAGGGGAAATTGGTGTGAAAAGAAAGGATTTCAAGCGTGAAATCACCATCTTCCCTAGAAGGAAATCAGTAAATCATAGTAGAAATGGAAATCAATTAAGAATGGCATAATAAGCATGCTATTTAGAAATATGGATGGTAAATAAGAGAATAAACAGCCAGGAGATTTGAAAGTGGCCGCACGTGGGGAGCTGGAATTGGAGGAGGGCAGGGGCGGGGCAGGAGGCAGCTCATTCCTGTGTAAGCCGGGTGGCCTTCTTTACTTTCTACGCCATTTTGAAAACTACTTTGATAAGAATGAAAACAATACATTTCATAAAAGGCATGAATTAGAATATGACAAGAGAAATGTCCCTCCCTGCCACAAAGGATTTGGGGGGGGGGTAACATTTTTCAACTTCCTCGTCCCTTTCATTCATCTTCTGATGTGCTCTGGGGAAGACAGTGCCTGTTTTAGACACTTTCAAGATCAAAAGTTCTGAATTTGGCTCCTTTTCTTTGTTTCTAAAACCCACGAAAACTTTTGTGCACTGCTTGATTTTATTTTAAACAAAAATCTTTCAGTTTTTAGTAAAAATCGATGATCCCAACCATAAAAATAGAAGTGCTGATCTTAGACATGTCTTTGTATGCAGATGCCCCTGGTAACACAATAAAGAAAGATTCGGTAATCCGATGAAATAGGAATGCAGAAGGGAAAGGCCGTTAAGGTTTTCTGTGCAGCAGACACGGAGCCAAGCACTCTCCATGCAGCCTCTCCTTTAACCCTTGCAACAGCTCCAGACGGGGGGTGCAGCCTTCCTCATTTTGGGGTTTCGCAAGGCTTAGTGGTGTCTAATTCCTCATCCCTCACTCTTCACAATGCTCGGTGGCCTCCCAGTTCCTATGGCAGCGGTGGCCTACAGAGACACGCTCCCTTCCCTTAATTACATCTCCCTATCTCATCTGATCCTCACAGCGATCTTGCAATGAATGAATGCAGGGTGGGCATTAGTTTCTCTGGTTGACAGACATGAAAAAAAAAATGAAGCTTAACTAAGTGGAATGATTTGTTAACATCCCTGGGGTACCAGGTGACATTGCTGGAAAGAGCCCCAGTCTTTGGACTCTGAGCCCAAAGAGTTTATCCATTAAAAAGAGATATCTTGCCAAAACCGGTTTGACTCAGGAGATAGAATGTCGGCCTGTGCACTGAAAGGTCCCAGGTTCGATTCCGGTCAAGGGCATGTATCCTGGTTTCAGGCACAACTCCAGTAGGGGGCGTGCAGGAGGCGGTTGATCGATGTCTTTCTCTCATCGATGTTTCTAACTCTCTATCCCTCTCTCTTCCTCTTTGTAAAAAATCAATAAAATATATTTTAAAAAAGAGAGAGATATCTTTACTTTGTTGTGATAAATTTCCATACTTCAGCTATGATGAGTCCCAGAGAAGCCTTAATACCAGCCCACACCCTTCCATTCTTTCTAGAGCTCAGTGCAGGGAGAATCTGTGTCTATATAAGTTCTCTTGAGCTGGTTTAATTTTACATATATGAATGTGAGAGACATATTTTCCTCTTGCACAATGGTGTTCAACTTCCATGTAATTTAGAGTCAGAATTATTCCAATCAGCTCGAGCTCATTTCTGGTAATTCACACCCCGAAACGACCAAATGTCATATTTCTAGGGGGAATTGGAGAACGACAATCACATGTAGAATCAGAATGCTCTCCAGGCCCATTGTGTGTAACTGGAGAGGAGGGAGCTTTGCAAGGGAGCTCTTAAATTCCGGAGCAAGACTATAATTAGCTGTAATAGGACCCAGAGTAACTTC